>BSQZ01000036.1:5267500-5527500 GCA_033239005.1 Lamellibrachia satsuma | reverse complement strand
TTGAATGGAAAGAAGCAAACATCATACCATTATATAAAAAGGGTTCGAAAAATAAGTCAGAAAATTACAGACCAGTGAGTTTAACGTCAGTGATTTGTAAATTATTAGAAAGGTTAATTAAAGACCATATGGTGGACTTCCTCGTTAAGCATAAATTATTAAATTCATCTCAATATGGATTCCTTAAAGCGAGGTCATGCTTAACAAATATGTTATGTTTTTTGGAAGAAATCACTAAGTGGATAGACGTGGGATCGCCAGTAGATATTATCTACTTAGATTTTCAGAAAGCTTTTGACAAAGTGCCACATCAAAGATTACTACTTAAATTAAAAGCCATGGTATCGGGGATAGCATAACTGACTGGATAGAACAATGGCTGACTGGCAGAACACAACGAGTTGTAGTAGATGGAGAAGTTTCAAATTGGAAATCGGTTTTGAGTGGGGTACCTCAAGGATCAGTATTAGGACCTATATTATTCTTAATATATATCAATGACTTGGACGACAGTATAACAAGTAATGTACTGAAATTTGCAGATGACACAAAACTGTTTAGAAAGGTTAATACTGATGGTGATAAACAACATTTACAAAACGATCTAAACAGATTAGTGAAATGGTCTGAGAAATGGCAGATGTTGTTAAATTTTGGGAAATGTAAATGCCTACATACAGGACATGGGAACTTGGATGTAAACCATAAAATGGGAGATACTGTTCTGGGTACTACTGTAAAAGAAAAGGACTTAGGAGTTACAATAAGCGCTGATATGAAAGTTTCAGAGCAGTGTGGTATTGCAGCTTCAAAGGGTAGTCAAATTCTTGGATTGATTAGAAGAAACATAACATACAAGGGGAAAAAGTTAATTATACCTCTTTATAAAGCAATAGTTAGACCTCATTTAGAATACTGTATACAAGCATGGAGACCTTATCGTAAGAAGGATATAAATACGGTTGAACACATAGAAAGGAGAGCAACTAAAATTATTCCAGAACTGAGAGACCTTAGTTATGAAGAACGCCTGAAAGAATGTGGTTTAACAATTCTAGAGACAAGGAGGTTAAGAGGAGATCAGATGGAAGTTTTTAAGATATTGAGTGGATATGAAAATATTGATAGAAATATGTTTTTCTCACTCAAGAAGGATAGCAGAACTAGAGGACATGAGGTAAAATTAGTAAAGGATCAATGTATATTGGACATCAGGAAGCACTCGTTCTCACAGAGGACAATAAATGAATGGAACAAATTGTCTGCAGATTGTGCAACTGCTAGCAGCGTGAATATGTTTAAAAACAAGATTGACACATATCTCAGGAGGGCGGGTTATAAGTAGGTGAACATTGTTGGACTCTCGATAAGCCAATGGCTTCCTTGTCCACTTGCCATCTGGGTCTTTGGCTTGGATGGCAAATCTTGTTAAATCTTGTTAAACAAGAAGAAGAAGAAGAAGAAGAAGAAATCATGAGCGGTCTAACCTCGTCGAAAGTTAGGGGCGTTTTAAAAGCAGAGTTTCTATGAGCGTTTTTATAATTTATTCTTAGTGAACGACAATTTTATGTTTTTATCATAGTTAAATAGCGAAATCGATTTTTAAGAACGAAATCGTACTCATGAGCTCATAGAAATGTTAGTGAAACGGTACCCATTCCCAGGTTTACAGTTGAACACAAATCAGTCGTATTATTTAATACTGTGCCGAAGAAAATCAGTTAGACATACTGTCATTGTAAATTAGAATCTTATCCAAATCCAACCACGCCATTGCGCGTATATTTCGCAATAATGTTAAAAAATCATAACCAATAACAGGGCAGACGACTTAATTTTCAAGCCCGCACGTGGGGTCTGGCCAGATCACACGCGTGTTTATTTCGTGTTTTCTCTGAAACTAATGTTGCGGCAATCTCCTCCTATTACGATATATTCTGAAGATTAATCAGGAATACCCATAAAACTAGAATTGGACATTGAATGTGAAAGAAATCACACCTCGTGTGGTCTGCCTTTCTTATGGATGTCTTTGTAACCAACAATACCAGAATAGAATGTAAGGAAACTGACAAACTAGCAGCCATTCAATATATTTGGGATATGTTTATTGCTGCGCCCCAAGTATTACATGCCAGTTGTGTGAGTGCTTCCGTGACCGTAAATGAGCAGTTGGTTGCATTCAGGGGTAGTGTCCTTTTCAGCATATGAACAATAAGCCATGCAAATATGGTACAAACGGTTACAAACAGTTACACCAGCTGAGTGTTCATTGACAAACCAAATAATGGAGTACTTTGATAGACATACCATCTCCAACATCATTTATATATATATATATATATATATATATATATATATATATATATATATATATATATATATATATATATATATATATATATATTTTTTGTCATTTGCCAAATTTTAGTACTTTGCTAGATATGTCATCTTCCAAATCATATATATATATATATATATATATATATGATTTGGAAGATGAAATATCTACCAAAGTACTGAAATTTGGCAAATGACACAAAAGCATTCATAAAGGTTAAACATAATTCATACAAAACAAGTTTAAGGATGATGTAGACCAATTGGTTAAATATTCTGACAAAAATGACAAAAGTTATTAAATTTTGGAAAGTGTAAACGCATACACATAGGAAACGCATGCCCAACAGTGACTGCACACAGCGTCTACTTTGCCGCCGCTGTACTGGCATCAGTAGCATCGCTTATAAAATTGCGGTTTACATTACAGACGATAGCAATGCCAGATGCGTCTCTGAGCAGGAATGCCACCCACCCACTAACACAGAGAAAAAAGTTGGTGTGCTCAACTTAATCCACCGAAAATACCATGGAGATACACCAACTCTACTGAATTACATGTTACCTCCTCTTCTTCCTCCAGTAGTTCGAAGAGCCACACAGGCATCAACATCTCACCACACAGCAACTGTAGCAATTCCATCAAACACGCTAGTCGCATCTGGAATGAACCACCGGGGAAAATTGCCATAATCAGAGAGCGGGGACAAGAAAGAAAGTAAACGCCTTCCTTGGTGCCTTGCGCCCGCCCCCAGAAGAGTGTTGCGCCCGTCCCCAGTGGAGAGGGACGGCTGCTCAACCAAGGAAGAAGCCATCGTAGAAAAGAAAAGATACAATTGGCCACGCTGCCTCCTGGAACTGTTGATATAGAGAGCGCGATGGACGACGACGACAACCAAAGTTCATTTTACACTACGGATTTTGCCCCAGTTGGTCAGACAACACCGTGCCGAATGACGTTGCTCAGCTAAATTATGTGCGTGTTTAGACGAGGAACGGATCTAGACACTGCGACCAGACTACACCACAAACGTCTGCGCATTCACCATTGACGTAGAGCAAATACAGCCTGGTTTCATTAAGGATCCCATAGTGTATTTGCATCACCCATGCAATATCAAAGCAATTCCAAACGTTGCTACTTGTTTTGTGTTGTGTAAATCACTGTGAAGTGTTGCCATAGCTGACTTTCTTAAATGCCTACCTTTAAATCAATGATATCAAATATATTTGATATAATGATATCAGAGATGATATCAGAGATGATATCAGAGATGATATCAGAGATGCCTCATGAAGAAATGTCCCATTCTTGGTTAATGGCTAAGAAAGAAAAACAAAGAGGAAGTGTCTCATAGTTTCCCACAAAGGTAACTATAAAATATGAGAAAATACTTAGATTGAAATAACATGCTGATGAATAAGACCGCAATTGAATGTTGGTATATTCTAAAATATGAAATTGAGAGTATCATCGATAAATTTGTTCCCTTGAAAAAGCAAGGAAAACGGTCTCGAAAGAAACACTTATCAAAAGAAGCTATTATAAAAGTAGTGTTCAAGCAAACTATGTGAAGGATTTATAGGCGTACCAGAAAGGATGAAGACTATGCAAATTACAAGGAGGCAATTCATGCAGCTACAACTGAAATTAGACAATCTAAAAGAATATATGAACACAAACTAGCTTGTAACATAAAAAAATGACAGCAAGAGTTTGTACGCATATCTCAGGAGTAAACAAAACGTACAATACAAGGTTGGACCCCTAGAAGAAAGTGCTGGTAATATAATATCACAGGGGTTTTTAATGGCGGAAGACCTAAATGGTTACTTCAGTTCAGTGTTTACCAGAGAGAATATTAGTTAATTACCAGTTCCAGATGCTAAATTTCAGGAGGCTAAATGAGCAATGGCTGACTGACAGAATACAGCGTGTTGTAGTAGAAGTTTCAAACTGGAAACCAGTTTCGAGTGGGGTACTACAAGGACCAGTATTAGGACCTTTATTATTATTATTATTATATATATATATATATATATATATATATATATATATATATATATATATATATATATATATATATATATATATATATATATATCAACGACTTGGACGACAATACAACAAGTAACGTACTCAAATTTGCAGATGACACAAAAGTGTTTAGAAGGGTTAACACTGATGGTGATAAACAACATTTACAAAACGATCTAGACAGGATAGAACAATGGCTGACTGGCAGAAGACAACGAGTTGTAGTGGATGGAGAAGTTTCAAATTGGAAATCGGTTTTGAGTGGGGTACCTCAAGGATCAGTATTAGGACCTATATTATTCTTAATATATACCAATGACTTGGACGACAGTATAACAAGTAACGTACTGAAATTTGCAGATGACACAAAACTGTTTATAAAGGTTAATACTGATGGTGATAAACAACATTTACAAAACGATCTAGACAGATTAGTGAAATGGTCTGAGAAATGGCAGATGTTGTTACATTTTGGGAAATGTAAATGCCTACATACAGGACATGGGAAATTGGATGTAAACTACAAAATGGGAGATACTGTTCTGGGTACTAGTGTAAAAGAAAAGGACTTAGGAGTTACAATAAGCGCTGATATGAAAGTTTCAGAGCAGTGTGGTATTGCAGCTTCAAAGGGTAATCAAATTCTTGGGTTGATTAGGAGAAACATAACTTACAAGGATAAAAAGCTAATTATACCTCTCTGCAAAGCAACAGTTAGACCTCATTTAGAATACTGTATACAAGCTTGGAGATCATATCGTAAGAAGGATATAGATACGCTTGAACGCATACAGAGGAGAACAACTAAAATTATTCCAGAACTGAGAAACCTTAGATATGAAGAACGCCTGAAAGAATTTGGTTTAACAACTCCAGAGACAAGGAGGTTACGAGGAGATCAGATTGAAGTTTTAAAGATATTGAATGGATATGAAAATATTGATAGAAATATGTTTTTCCCTCTCAAGAAAGATAGCAGAGCGAGAGGACATCAGGTAAAGTTAGTAAAGGATCAGTGTAGGTTGGATATCAGGAAGTACTCATTCTCACAGAGGACAATAAATGAATGGAACAAGTTATATACCGACTGTATAACCGCTAGCAGCGTGAATTTGTTTAAAACAAGTTGGACACATATATGGCTTCCTTGTCCACTTGCCCTCTGGGCCTTTGGCTTGGATGGCAAATCTTGTTAATAACACATACATGATTGATTGTCTTAGTGTATTCAACAGACAGTACAGGCGTGAATATATATATATATATATATATATATATATATATATATATATATATATATATATATATATATATATATATATATATATATATATATATATATATATATATATATATATATATATATATATATATATATATATATATATATATATATATATATATATATACATATATATATATATATATATATATATATATATATATATATATATATACATATATATATATATATATATATGTGTGTATATATATGTGTATATATGTGTGTGTGTGTGTGTGTGTGTGTGTGTGTGTGTGTGTGTGTGTGTGTGTGTGTGTGTGTGTGTGTGTGTGTGTGTGTGTGTGTGTGTGTGTGTGTGTGTGTGTGTGTGTGTGTGTGTGTGTGTGTGTGTGTGTGTGTGTGTGTGTGTGTGTGTGTGTGTGTGTGTGTGTGTATACACGTGGCGTGAATGTATTTGTATAATTTCGTGAAATTCAGATCATAGTTGCGACGCACAGCCCCGTGTAAGTGTCCCTCGCACTTGTAAAATAAAGACTCGCGCGCTGTACTGGTCTAGCAACGACGCCGAAGTTCCTTTGACCAAGTAGATTCATTACGATTTCTGTCGGGATAGTTATTGATGCGCTCCCACACAGATGATTTCGAATTTGAATGATGATAGTTTTGACCTTGGATAGCGCGACTATTCCGCGGTCATGCCACGTAGGGTCGTGTGGAAAACAATAAAGGACGCGTGACCATTTATCATAAAACACCACACAATTGTCCACACAAAAACATGCAACGCAAAGCACACAGGAGTAGAACACGCATCCGAATTACCATGCCCGTCAAGAAGGTGCACCACGCACAAACGCAATGACAAATCCTCGCTGTTCCTCGCTGAATGCGTCACGGCTGCCCTACGCACAAAAACAAAACCCATTCACTAGAGCCGGCGTGACGTGATGAAGACATGACGTGACCAGCCATCACGGAACCACAGCTTGATGCTCGTCCACTGATTGTATTCCGCAGCATCAATCTCCCGTCGTCGGCGCGCAAGCAACGTGAACGGGCCGCGAGGCAGTCCAACCATGAATCAAGCGGAAAATTCGGTTTCTCTAATCACCCGCAAACACCTGCTGGGGCGCAGCGGTCACAGATCATCGTCGATGGTATTATTAGAGCGGCGACGCCGACAGAAGCTAACGACGACAGTGCGTCGTGACATCAGGTTTACTTACGTATTTCCCTTGGCATGATTTCTGTTTGTCGCGTTCGCTGTAGCAGTTAGCCTAGTTCAGCGACTCCCGTCGCATTCGTGTCGTCTTATTTAATGCGCTCTTCGGGTCTTATTGGTCTGTTTACCACAATGGCTGGCATCTGCCAGGTAATTAAACTATCAAACTCGATTTAATGTTGGTTGAACTTGTTGCATTTGTATGACCTGTCTGTTACGACCAGTGTTGAATTTCCGTTGATTATAAAGGTGATGTTGTTCGATAAAGAATTATTGCTCAAGATTTAACAGTAATAGAATATATGTCCCTGTATTATATATGTATGCATGTATTTATGTATGTATTATGTATGTATGTAT
The DNA here is from genome assembly GCA_033239005.1 of Lamellibrachia satsuma. NCBI lineage: Eukaryota > Metazoa > Annelida > Polychaeta > Sabellida > Siboglinidae > Lamellibrachia > Lamellibrachia satsuma. Next base: position 5,520,297 of record BSQZ01000036.1, on the reverse strand, counting down.
GTATGTATGTATGCCACTTTCGAGGTATTCTCGTTGTCGAGCCTGATATGCGTCGTTTAGCTAGTCAGATACAATGATCATTACACTGTCTTTTTATGTTTTTTTCAGATATGAGGATTTCAAAGCCACCATTATTGTTTTTGTAAAAAAAATTACAAAGCAAGATTGCGGCCATATATGCTAAAATTTTTGCTACTTTCGAAAAACAACTATATATATATATATATATATATATATATATATATATATATATATATATATAAATATATATATATATATATATATATATATATATATATATATATATATATATATATATATATATATATATATATATGTATATATATAAAGGTCGGCAACCAGTTGACTTAGCATCGTATCTAATACTTTGAGTATGAAAACGTATAATTTCTGCATGTTACCTTGTCAGCAGTTACACTTAAACATGATCAATTTAAATACGTGTGCACAAGCCCCGCTACATTTGTGTGATACACGTCTTGTGTCATAGAAAGCACAGGCCTTTCTATTCAATGCATGTTTAATACAAACTCTTAAATATTCGCGTAGTGTTTAGCAAAAACATGAAACACATTGCTCCAAATCCATAACAATTACAAAAACTTGGATAACTATATATATATATAATATATATATATAACTTTTAAAAGAAAGAACACCCAACTATATATATATATATATATATATATATATATATATATATATATATATATATATATATATATATATATATATATATATATATATATATTATAGCAATAACCAACACAAGTCCGATATAGTAGAGAATTTAAAAGGGCCAAATAAATTACGTTTTTATTGCAAAGTGGACTGCTTATCACGCAGCCACTTCGGGAAGAACATTAACAGGAATGTGAGCTCCTCAAAGCAAACCAGACAGGAACTTAACACATGTACAGCCCCGTCCGGCAAGTTTCTCAGATATATATATTTATATATATATATATATATATATATATATATATATATATATATATATATATATATATATATATATAAAAATTGCAACATCTACTACATGTTAGTAAAAATGTTACTATACACACATGTATATATGTATTTATATTTACAGGGGTCATTCTATAATTGCAGTACATTTTCAACTGCCGCACTAACAAAATCGTTACGATACTTACTAACTAGTATTACAAATTTGTATAGTAGACATATATCCAACCAACAACATGGTTTAGATCAAGATGGAATTTCATTTTCTTTTATCTTTCAACACCGTGGCAGTTTTTTTCAATTGAACGACAAACTGAACTCGCCGTCCGACGTAGGCGTTTGTATACGGCATTAACCTATTGGCCTTCTACGGCTGCACGTGATTAAATATGAAGACAATTTTTATGTGATCCTCCTAATTATAATGCTGCTGTAATATCTGAGAATCCTATATCATTATAACAACTGATGTTGTTCTCCGACTGATGTCTTAATGCGGAACAGCAGAAACAAATTAAACAAAAGCTACAAGTAATAGATTTAGAACAACAACAACATATTGGGAAGATGTAATTAATATTTGTTTGCGATTTTTTTTTTAATCAGAAGGTAATACGAGAACAAAACACGGTTATATGCATTAACCCGACTGCGTTCCGGTTATAAACAAATTCTTATTCCACGTCGACCAAAGAATGACAGCCACTTATATGTAAACATGGTATTTCCTTTTGGTGAATTTATACCAGGCAGACGTGCTGATTTTAAGCTAAATTTCTGGAGAATGAAATATTAATGCAATTAGAGGTTTGTCCCCTTTGTTTTCGTGGACATCATTCCACGAATTCGAGGTTAAATTTAGAGAAATCAAGGGCCGTGGTGTAATGATATGTATCAAGTGAAACATGGAGCACACGTCCGAATGTTGTGACTGACTGGTCTTTGTCTCGCGTTTCAACAACAAAGACGACGTCATCATTTGACACTGACTGGAGGTAATGAAGTTTGCAAAACGATACACAGAACCGTAGAAAGGTCATTATCGAAATAGCGTAATTTTTTCGTTATAAAAAATGCAACAATGGAGCGAGGCTGGCTGAGTGGCGCAGACAAGAATTGGTGACCCTCCCTCCCTCCCTCCCTCCCTCCCTCCCTCCCTCCCTCCCTCCCTCCCTCCCTCCCTCCCTCCCTCCCTCCCTCCCTCCCCCTCCCCTCCCTCTCCCACCCTCCCTCCCTCCCTCCCTCCCTCCCTCCCTCCCTCCTCCTCCCTCCCTCCCTCCCTCCCTCCCTCCCTCCCTCCCTCCCTCCCTCCCTCCCTCCCTCCCTCCCTCCCTTTCTCCCTTGTAATGTGTCGCGGATGATAAATACTCCTGGTTGCGTGACGGGACACACGTCGTTTGCCTACGGTGTCAACACAACGGTCGCGCAGACCACAGGACCGGAAATCATCATGGTAAGTACTCCAGCGCATGCATTGACACTCGTCAAGCCATGGCCCGTCAGACAATGCCAAGACACGTGGACGCGGGGTGTTGTTCGTCAACACACTGTCGCCTGCATTCGGACAGTCTGTATCTAGGCAAATATAATATCACAAGGTTTCTTAATGGCGGAAGACCTAAATGGATACATCACTTCAGTGTTTACCAGAGAGGATATTAGTTCATTACCAGTTCCACATGCTACATTTCAAGAGGCTAAATCAGACTATTCAGGGCAGGTAATTGTAACTCCAGTTTGAATTAGATAAAAAAATACCAAGTTTACACATATATCAGGAGGATGAGTTACACATAGATGAAAAAAAATGTTAACTCTCGATAAGCCAATGGCTTCCTTGCCCATTTGTCATCTGGGCCTTTGCCTTGGATAACAATCTTGTTAAATCTTGGTTTGATTTCGCGTTTCCGTGGACAGGCGCAGACCCAGCTTGCCGAAAACGTACTTTTTTAATATATATTTTGAACCTTATACAATAAACACATGCACTAAACTCGTATTTATTGGTATATGACAAAAGGTACTTGACAATAACAACGCAGAAATATAAAGGTATGACCTTTTGCGATTAAAACTACAACAGCGTTTGACGTCACTCGCACATTAATGCGGTTGACAGTGGACAATATTCGACGTTACAGTTACTCACAATAAGTTATTTGGAGCACATATCTTCTGTTTCTTGATGACAATATGCAAAATATTATCAAAATCATATACCTCCAGTTTTTGTTTTATCGTGCCGCGAACGCGCTTACCCTCAAAAACAACAGAACAATACCTATTTTAGTTCAATGTTTGCTTCTAGAAGTTATAGCTGCGCGGCTTTGCCAAAGGCTGGTACCATTAGCCATCATATGTAGCTCCGGCCTATATACCGACAACACTAGAACCCAGTGACCTAGACTCCCTGAAAAGTAGCGGCCCAAACACGATCAGCGGGTTTGGATGCCGGGCGGCCCGTGGGACTGACTGCCTGTCGTCATGCATCATCAGGGCTCTGTGGGGTAAATAGCAGCGGTCAGAATGGGCAAACAATGTGGGGTTTCAACGCTCCTATATGCGCTGCAATCCTGATATTACCGCTGGTTTATGTCCCACGTAAAATATGGTGGCTATCTGGGGCAATAGTTGCAGTAAGTCACGAGATTGCGTGCTCACAATGTCAGTTAAAGCACAGCTATTATGCTAATAAACGATGTAATTTCTGTTTACATGCGATTGGACAAAATGACGGAAAATGCAATAATTACCAAACAGTATTGTTAGATCAGTCACTTTTGATCAAAAGCTAAACAAACTGTTCCTAATGCAGAAGTGAATTTGACACCAGCATAGAAGCAAATTTAGGTCACCCAAGCGCAGAAATAAATTGTACACACTTTTCAATCTGTAGACGTACGGCTGGTTAAAAAATAATTTTTGCTGACACCAATTAGTGCAAGGGAACGTGTTGAGTGAACACCGATTTAAGTGGCCCAACCGTTCGGGTCTTCATTTTACTGGGTAATCTTAGTTTGGAACGTGTAATTGACATCAACGGATTAGAGGGAAATAGCAGCATCTTGTGAAAACAGTTATCAGATCTCCGCTCCGCGATAAACTACAGCGGTAAAAAACCGGATGATGTACTGCTCAATGGCTGAAAACATGAACAATGTTGAGAACGAATGTGTGGCTTTGATATTCTTTGGCAAAGTGCCAAGGAGATGGCGGGCACAAACAATATTAATCTCTTTGGTCCTGGTTGCCACTTTACACACTACAGATCTGAACATCAACGAAGTTACGAATCAAGTTCGTTGATAGTGCGCTTAGTGGATACCTGGGCCAACTGAAACATATATATATATATATATATATATATATATATATATATATATATATATATATATATATATATATGAAGAGTTGACTTTCAAAACCAGCTGTATCCATCGTTTCGTCAACTGACAAAAAGCAAAAACTGTTGCAAAATGCATCAAAAGACATAAATATGTTGGTATTTAAAAATCTCAGTTACATTATACTACTTATGCTGAAGTTTGAATGTTGGAATAATCGTGTTTTGTATGAAACAAATTTAAATAACGTGATTTGGATGAAAACATATTTTGGACATTTATTGTTTCCATTGCAAATCTTTATAAATTTCATGCAATACGTCAGGAAGGTATAGACTGCCATCTTGAAGATAGAATCTAAAATTATTTAACATAGCAATGTTCACTGCAATAACGCCAACACGTGTGCGCTAATATCATAACCACCACAGTCGCATTCTGTTTCTGGCAACATGTCTTCCTCATCGCCAAGGGTGTCAACTGGAAGGGTGTCATACATAAGCCTCGTTTGGGTGGGAGTCGTGGAGGATTTCTGGTTCTGCTAGGTCTGCCGCGTTTCAGCAATATCACTCCTTCCACGTCTAGGTCAGAGCGGTACATAGCTTCATTTCTCACCACAACTTTGTTGCACCGTTTTGCCATGATAATACATTTAACCAATTAAATGTCAGCGGTTTGAAGTTAATCTTTGCCAGACTCTTCCAATAATAAACATTCCAATCAATGCCCAGTTGTTTGACACTTTCGCAGTGTTTTCCAAACAACGTCATGATACACGGTTGATGAGGTGATTGATTCGATTAGTTTGATATCCTGCTCAATGCGCCCAAAGAGACGGTCACATGGCAGAAATGAATGTACCCGCACTGGAAATATCACAAGTGTTCGAATACGTTCGGGTGAGCGGCCCAACCAGATCATTGCCATAGCCAGGATAATGTTTTTTTTATTTTGGCCACCATATTCTTCACTGAAAAGACGAACTTTATTAATGCTTTCATTTGGCTGATGCTCCTTCCATGTGTAACTGTAATGCTTTCCCTTTTTTAGATTGCAAATACCAAAGTTGTATATAGTAAGCTTGCGAGAATAGTAAGATTCTTTATTTGTCAGTCTAAGCATGGAATGAATCTGCTCCATATCAAAGGCAATTACACGGAGCATTGCATATAATACCTTTGCCCTCATCTTATGTGTATGAAGCTGACAGATTTTGTCCACCTTTCTTTGCCCCTCACATGTTTCATGGTGATGAGAAACAAAGAATTGCCATCTACGTTTGACAGGCTGGGTGATAACGTGAACCAATAAGTGGATGTCTTGCACTTGTTTATCGGTCGTTTCAAAGAGCTTCAACCGGAATGAATTAATGTCATTTGTCACCAATCAAAGAGGGATCGCCAGTAGATATTATGTACTTAGATTTTCAGAAAGCGTTTGAAAAAGTGCCACATCAAAGATTACTATTTAAAGAAAAGCCCATGGTATCTGGGAAGGCACAATTGACTGGACAGAACAATGGCTGACTGACAGAAGACAGCTTGTTATAGTAGATGGAGAGGTTTCAAACTAGAAATCTGTTTTGAGTGGGGTACCCCAATGATCAGTATTTATCATTCTTAATATATATCAATGACTTGGACGACAATATAACAAGCAACGTACTGACATTTGTGGATGACACAACAGTGTTTAGAAAGGTTAACAAAACGATTTAGCCAAAATAGTTAAATGGCCTAAAAAAATTTCAGATGTTATTCAATTTTGGGAAATGTAAATGCCTACACACAGGACACGGAACTATGATATAAATTATACTAAGGGAGATACTGTACTAGGTACTACTGTAAAAGAAAAGGACTTAAGAATAACATTAAGTGCAGATATGAAAGTTTTAGAAGTGTTGTATTGCAGCTTCGAAGGTTAATCGAATTTTTGGGTTGATTAGGAGAAACACAACATAAAAGGAAAACAGCTAATTATACATTTGTATAAAGCAATAGTTAGACCTCATTTAGGATAATGCATACAATCGTGGAAACCATCTCGCAAGAATACACTTGAACGAATACAGAGTAGAGCAATTAAAACTATTTCAGATCTGAGAACGTTAGTTGTGAAGAACGCCTAAAAGAATGTGGTCTAACAACACTAGTGACAAGGAGGTTAAGAGTAGACCAGACTGAAGTTTTTAAGATATCGAATAGGTATGGAAATATTGATAGAAAACTGTTTTTCTCACTCAAGAAGGATAGCAGAGCTAGAGGACATGAGGTAAAATTAGTAAAGGATCAATGTAGATTGGACATCAGGAAGTATTCGTTCTCACAGAGGACAATAAATGAATGGAACAAATTGTATACAGACTGTGTAACTGCTAGCAGCGTGAATATGTTTAAAAACAAGGTTAACACATATCTCAGGAGGGCGGGTTACACGTGGATGAACATTTTTGGACTCTCGATAAGCCAATGTTTTCCTTCGGAATACCTGGAAGAATGCGTATGACACACATAGCCATGTGACTTGCATATACAAAACATATTATTAGGCTATCTATTCATTGAATCCTACATTTAAATAGTACATATGCCGACAATCCCTCCCCTCCACCACTAGCATAATGCATAACAACCCCTTTCCCAGTTCCCAACTGCTCTTACTAATTGTCTGACAGCTTCACCCCGTGAAACCTTTATCAAAGTTATCCGCCCTATGGAAGAACGGCGTTTATGGTTTACTAAGCCGGCAATAGGGGACATATCATTATTTTACTTCCGGTGAGACGGAACCCCCTTAGGGGATTTTTTGCTTCTAGAAAAAATTTATATATTTTTGAAATTAGAAATGGGCATTCTTGAGGACTACTGCACTTATGGTGGTCAAAGGGGTACATTTTTGGTGGCTGGCCGGCAGCATGTGGGCCTATCAGTGAGGGAAGGATCCCCTGCTGGCTGGCCGGCAGCACCTCCCATGTAGATTTTCTTGAAAACGAAATTTTTGGATTTTACAAAACTCTGTAGCAGTTCAGTGACGTGACATGCAACAGCTTGTGTTGTGTCTGGTGATAATATCCGAATCGTTATTAAGCGCACAGTGTGGCCCATCCTTCTCCATTTCTTCTGAGATTGATGACTTCCAAATGTGGTAGTGTAGGTCTTCATTTCATATATTCATTGGCCAGTGTATTTTTAAGCGTCTTCGTTCTTTGAAAAACGTTCAATTTCTTCTCGTATGTTCGTGTTATTCTCTACATTTCACCTCCGTAAAATAGCTCTGCTACAACATTGCGCGTCTCCCATGGTGTCTGCAACTTGCGCGCACTTGTTGCATAGGATGCGCAAGGTTCAATGAACCCCCCCACGGTTGAAGCGACTCAAACTGGCGTTGCGCCAAATTGCGTGATGCGATTTCATTTCTTCTATCGCGAAGGTGTGCCTGAATACTATTACTTAAATGTTACTAATCTAGTTCAAAGAAGGCATCGGAGCTATTATGAATAAGACGACATTCTTCACATGCCGATTTGTTTACTCAGCCCTCCCCAAACTGAATATATGTGTCTAGTGTTCTGTGTTCTAGTTTTGCACGAGCCATGCAAACACGTCTGTTTTGCTAATGCAACTATTATCCACTAGAAGGAACAACTAAAGTTCACTATTAATTTGTTTCAGAGTATTATCAGTCTAACGAAATAGTTCGTACTTTTGTTTTCTTTTACCTTAGGGGCCCAGGTTAGTGCTACTTTTGTGTTGATATTTCCACCTCTCCGAAATGTGTGACCTTCCATCTCCATCGTCCGATCTTGATTTCTTTCTGATGACTTGCAAATGTGGTGGTGTAGGTCGTCATTTGATATTTTCATTGGCCAGTGTATTTTTACGCTTCTTCCTTGTTTGAAAAACGTTCAAATTCTTCTCGTATGTTCGTGTCATTCTCCATATTTCAGCGCCGTAAAAATGCTACAACATTGCTCTTGAAAACTCAGTTTTGTCTTGGTGATATATTTGGTGGATCTGCATAATTGGTTGGGTGTTATGAGTGCACCTCTTGCCAAAGATAGCCGTCTTCTGATGTCCTCCGATGTTCCTCCGTATTTAGGTAACACAACTTTTACGTATGTGAAAATATTAATCTTCTAAATGTTCGTCATCTATGCTGACTGGATGATTGTTTCTGTGGTTTATGCATATTACCTTGGTCTTATTTACATTGATGTAAAGTCCAATGTATTTTGCCGCCTGGTTCAACGTATTTGACTTGGCATCATGGAGAAGGACGGTGGAATCAGAGAGAAAGCAACTAGGAAGGCGAGGAAAGTCCGGGTATTCATGGGGGATTCAATCATTAGGAAAAAAGATGAAGTCGTAAACAGAGGAGAGGACATCACGGTATGCCTACCAGGGGCAACAATAGAGGATGTAGCAGAAAAGGCAGTTCTTGGGCATGTGGGAACGCCGAAAAGGAGGTGACGTCGGCCATCGTTGGTAAGTACAGGAGGTTGATCAAGACACTTAAAGAGGCACGGAGTGGCCAGATTGTGTTGTCGGGGATAGGGGTCATGAGTATAGGAACTGTAGGAGGTTGGCGATCAACAGAAATACAGAATGTATGTATAGAGGAGGGAGGCTTCGTAGACATGTGGTTAGACTTTGTGGGAGAGATGACTTTTTCATGAGAGATAAGATTCATCTGGCCGGAAGGGTGCTGCAGTTCTTGGGTGTGAGTTTGTAAGGGTTGTCGAGGTTACAGGCACCGTAGATTATTTAAACTAGACGCGCAGGAGGAATTTACAGAGAAAATTCAAAGAAGTACAAATAAACATCTAAAGAAATGTATACCAATTATTTCGGAAAATGAACTTAAATGTGTGTGTTTAAATGCCAGGAGCTAGGTAAATAAAAAAGCGAGTCAGACATAATAGTAGCAGATACTGGCCCTCAAGTAATAGGTATCACAGAATCATGGGCAAATAAAGATATAGTAGATGCTGAGTTAGCACTGACAGGCTATGTAATATTTAGGAAGGATAGACGAGAAAGAAGGGGAGGTGGAGTAGTTTTATATATTAAAGAATCTATCCAAGCATATGAAATAACACTGAAAGAGAAGCAGATTAGGAAGCAATTTGGTGTAACATAGTTACCAAGAACTTAGCATTACTAATAGGAGTAGTTTATCGTAGTCTAAGCATGGGACAGGAGGAAGATGTTAAACTACAAAGTGCTATAAGGGAGGTGAGTAAGGGGGGAATGTCTTATAATGGGTGATTTTAACCATGACCATATACAATGAAAATCATTACAGAGTGCTGGGGTGAAGACCTAACTTTTAACACAGGATTTATTGAGGTGGGAATATGTTGGATTTAATTTTGCCTTCTCAAAACGAATTAGTTAACATTGCTAAAGCACATGAACCGTTGGGTTCCAGTGATCATAACCTGATCCATTTTAATATAGAAGTAAAACACGGAATACATATAAAAAAACAATGGAGGAGGAATTCAATAAAGGCAAATACAAAGAGATGAGAACATATTTAGCGAACATAGATTGTAATAACTTGCTGAAGAACAAACAGCAAAATGCTGGACCTGTTTAAAAGATGAGATTGATGGCATTACTGAAATAATTGTTCCGTTACGAAAACAAGGGAACAGGAATAGGAAGAAACACATGTGAAGAGAGGCTATTAAAAATTGCTCACAAGCAAATGTTGTGAGGGGTATATAAACACACTGGAAATGTAGTAGTAGAAGTCTACACAAACTTTTGAATAAATTGGCAAGCAATATAAAAAATTAAGAGTTCGAGATAAGGTCGTACCACTCGAAAACAACAGTGGAAACATAGTTTCAGAGGTCCTGAATGGGTATTTCAGCTCAGTTTTACTACAGAAGATATTGGCTCACTTCCGGTTCCAGTTACTAAATGTGAGGGCAATCAATCAGATCATTTAGGGCAGTTATGTTAACTCCTGAAATGAAACAAAGAAAATTGAGAAGATGAAATATAATAAATCATATGGAGTTGATGGGATACCATCAAAACTACTTTAGGAAATTGTAGAGAAAACTAAATTAGCACACCACTTTCAAAAGTGCTTATCTTGTCAATAGAAGAATTAGTTCCTACAGAACAGTTGTATGCAAATTATTACAAACGTTAATTAGAAACCACATGATGGAATTCCTTGTAAAAATGTTATGAATAAATATATATATCAACATGGATTCTTAAAAACAAGATCATGCCTACCCAATCTCTTATGTTTCTTGGAAGAAATTACAAAGTGGGTAGATGACAGGTCACCGGGGGATGTTGTCCACATAGATTGGCAAACATTGTTACTTAAACTAAAGGCCCATGTTTCATATGTGTATGCATTAACACTTACCAAAACTTAATAACATTTGTCATTTTTTCAGACTATTTTTACCAATTGGTCTACATAATCCTGTAAACTTGGCTTATCTGAATTATGTTTAACTTTTCTGAATGCTTTTATGTCATCTCCCAAATCATTTGTGTGTGTATATATATATATATATATATATATATATATATATATATATATATATATATATATATATATATATATATATATATATATATATATATATATATATATATAATGATGTTGGAGATGGTATGTCTATCAAAGTACTCCATTATTTGGTTTGTCAATGAACACTCAGCTGGTGTAGCTGTTTGTAACCGTTTGTATCATATTTGCATGGCTTATTGTTCATATGCTGAAAAGGACACTACCCCTGAATGCAACCAACTGCTCATTTACGGTCACGGAAGCACTCACACAACTGGCATGTAATACTTGGGGCGCAGCAATAAACATATCCCAAATATATTGAATGGCTGCTAGTTTGTCAGTTTCCTTACATTCTATTCTGGTTTTGTTGGTTACAAACACATCCCTCAGCCCAGGCAGACCACACGAGCCCACAGTCAATGTCCAATTCTACAAATTGCATGCAAGCGGACACTTTTGCAAGTTTTATGGGTATTCATGATTAATCTTCAGAGAATATCGTAATAGGATGAGGTTGCCGCAAAATTAGTTTAAGAGAAAATACGAAATAAACACGCGTGTGGTCTGGCCAGACCCCACGTGCGGGCTGGAAAATTAAGTCGTCGTTGGTTATGATTATTTAACATTACTGAAAAAATACGAGCAATGGCGTGGTTGGATTCGGAGAAGATCCTAATATACAATGACAGTATGTCTAACTGATTTTCTTCTTTCGTTCTTAAAAATCGATTTCGCTATTTAACTATGATCAAAGCATAAAATTGCCGTTCACTAAGAATAAATAATAAAAACGTTCATAGAAACGCTGCTTAAAAACGCCCCTAACTTTCGACGAGGTTAGACCGTTCATGATTTCTACTTCTTCTTCTTTGCTTTTAAGTCCTGCGGTGTGTGTGTCCACTGTTAGTTCCGGTTTGAACCTTATTTATTAATAGTTGACATAAAACAAAACATATCCAACATAAACAGTCAAATTTACCTAACTGCGTATTATCTTGACTGCACAGTCAAGTAAGATTTCAAAATGTGAGCGAAAAATAGTTCGTAAATGATTTATGGGTTTTGTCTACAGCAGTGTTCGGCAACTTTTTTGAACGGAGGGCCAAATTAGTGACTTGGAATAGTACACGCACGCACGCACGCACGCACGCACGCACGCACGCACGCACGCACGCACGCACGCACGCACGCACGCACATGCAAACACGCACATAAGGATATTATCATTCTTGTAACACGTACAATATATATATATATATATATATATATATATATATATATATATATATATATATATATATATATATATATATATATATATATATATATATATATATATATATATATATATATATATATATATATATATATATATACATGTATATATAATATATATATATATATATATATATATATATATATATATATATATATATATATATATATATATATATATATATATATATATATATATATATGCATGCAACATACATACGTTGTGTGTAGCAGTGGTATCGAGTGTTGTTGTAAATAGGTCTGATTTTGAACAACAGTTCGATAGTCACTATGCTGTTTAAAAACACACATTATTCATGTTACGCTTTCTTGGCATGCCGCTGATGCCATATTGACCCGTGTACCACTGACGTCTGATGCTAGAGATGTTGCTGCGCCACCAGGTGTCCCACATCTGGCTGCAAACTTGACACTGCGAGCCTCAGCACGTCATCCAAATGTCCATCTGTTAGATGCGTTCATGGCTTGGATTATACGAAGTTCATCTTATAATAATAATAATAATAACATTACTTCTTTGGCGCCAATATCATCGGAAAATCCAAGCTCAGTGGCGCAACAAAACCAAAGAATTAGGCATTCTCGTTACCATGTACAATGCAAAAAGTCGTCAACCGATGGATGGAGGTGCCAAGAATCTAAGGAGGATAGGCCATTTTGATAAGATAGGTTTTCAGATTACGGCGAAATGAAGCTATATTTCTTGCTGATTTTACGATGTCGGGGGGTGAATTCCACAGAGTTGGTGTGGCAACCAAGAAAGATCGAGTTCCAGCATTTGTCTTAACTCTGGGAACAGAAAGTAAACCAGAACCAAACGACCGAAGCTGTCTGGGTTGTCTTGCTGGAATGAGCATTGAATAGAAATATGCAGGTTGTTTGGTTGAAAGGGCTTGATAGGTAATTTTACAGATCTTAAACATAATGCGATATCGCACAGGGAACCAATGCAATGATTTTAGAAGTGTCAGTGAGCGAGAGAAAAGAGGGGATCGTGTAACTACCCTAGCCAAACAATTTTGGACACGTTGAAGTTTTTTTTCACTCCCTGTTGCGAACCCTGATATTTGTCAATCGGTCATCAAACTCCCGTCTCAGCAGCTGAATGAATGCTACGAAGGCCTACATGTCCGGAGTAGCTAGTTTGTTTTCTATGAGTGTCGAGAAGTAATTTGCATCCCGCAGTTGTGTTTCCCACAATCGAAACCTGGTCTCGAAAGCGGAGACAAACTGGCACAGTTCATTGATTAGTTGTTCTCTTCTCTGACGTTTGGCGTTCAGCAGAGTGAGGTGCTCCGTGACGTAGACTAAAATGCAAAATCGCACATCCATAAGGGGTCAGTGAATGCCGGTACTTCTGCATCCTTCTTCTCCATGAATACGCTAATCTCATGTCTCAGCTCGTACACGTGACACAGCATGGCAACCCAACCTAGTCTCATGTCTCGGCTCGTACACGTGGCACAGCATGGCAACCCAACCTAGTCTCATGTCTCGGTTCGTACACGTGGCACAGCATGGCAACCCAACCTAGTCTGATGTATAAATAAAGTATGCAATAAAGTATTGCAGTTTAAACAGTGAACATATCATTCTACTATCGTATCCAGAATGTTTTTTTATTTACCTTTCGCAGATGATCGACACCATGCCATCAGCACTATTGACGTTGATTTTCTGCTGGGATGACGTCACCGTAGATGTATGGAAGTTCGTAGTTGATCGATGCCTCTGTCTTTCAAATTCGTAATGTCCCGTAAAACAATTGTTCAGTTATTAATGTGGCCGATTACCATGAAATAAAAGTAATTAACCTTTAAATTTTAAAGTTTCTTTGAAATTCGTTAGACCACGAAAAGCCCCAAAATGCCAAAAAAAGTTGGGGGTTCAGTGCAATTTTTTTATATAGTAACAGCTACGTCGCCTGCAAAATTTGCAAAATAATGTACTCTGATCATAATCAGTCATAGCAAGAAATTTATTTATTATTAAAATATAAGACTTGGCAGGAATAGTGCAATTTGACCTGTTCATATTATATAAAGCATAATACCTCAGATTAGCATAACAAAAAAAGCAAAATTTATTATTTTATTAAGTCGCAGTAAAACTAAATTTTGACAATATTCAATATTTGAGTCACAAGGAACATCACCTCAGTTAAACTTGGCCAATATGGTCGTTTATTATTTATCTCTATGGAAAGGCAAATATTTTTGTGTTCCCGCGCAAAATCATGAAATATCGGAGTTAGTAACAGCTGCGTCAGAAGCAAAATGAGCTAAATTTTTATTAAAAGCCAAAGGAGTAATGCCAATTCAGAAAACGTTGGCCGAAATGTTAATTTATTATTCAACTCTATATACATAGAAAAAACTAATGAAGTGCATGTAAAAAATCAGGGTTTGTTCTTTTAAAATCACACGAGATCCTAACTAAGTTACTAAACGCGTTGTCCGCCTGGGGGCTCCACAGGTAGTGCATGGGGCGCGGTGGTCGTGTGGTGGGGCGTCGGACTTTCGAGGACCGGGTTTCAAAACCACCTGCTGCCGTTTCGAAACTTAGGCAATTTCGTTCAGCTCACTTTGCCAGTGTCTTTCGGAAGAGACTCTAAAAGCCATTGGTCCCTTCTATCTGGTGTCTATGCCAGGGGAAGTAAAAGATCCCACACAGGGAGTAAATGTGTAACCTGTTGTGGACTGCATTTCTCATTACCCACTGCAGAAGCGTCCACGATGCGGCTCAATCAGTGCAGTTAACTACTTCGCAAGAGGATACGACTGAATGAAAAAATGGTGATACGTTAAATTTTTATATTTTTCGGTTACTATTTAATTTTCTTTTACGTATCATTTGTGTTTATCGTTGGTACAAACGACGTAGTTTCAATCGACAGTATAACTGCTGTGTTGATTTCAAGTTATGAATACGATACGCAGACCGATGCGCAGTTAACTTGATTTAAGGAAGCCGCCTATCGTAAACAATGAAAATCGGTGTAAATGCCCTTATTGGGAATGTTTTTCTCAATTTAATCAGACATTTTCACGAACGCCAACATACGTTAATAAAAAAGTATGGCGCTCTCGGTTGATGATGTAGACCTGCGGTATCGTGTTATTTTTCCACCCACCCTCCGGCACAAAAAACGTACTATTTTATTTCAGTGACCACATCCGCATGACGTATCTGTGTCGTTGAAAGGGCAACACACGTGATAAATAACCTAGCAATACTCCGTCTGTGCAGCAGCTAATGGCCATTTAAAGTTATTTCTGATTCCACCATCAAGACATGTTTTGGAGGGAACTGACGAAAAGAGCACGAAACGAGGAAGCGAGACCAACCCAACGCTCTGTACTGATTCCAAATTATTGCATTTCTACCATAAATCTTCGGTGGTTCCTCGTTCTGATAATGACTTTTGCGCGTCCCTGTTCATGATTATGCTTAACGGTTATGCTTTGATGCGCCTCTGAGCTCATGTTCCTGAGGATATAGGTACCACATATAATAATAATTATCAGTATTAATTATTATTATTGTTATTATTATTACAGGATGTACCGTGATACACGTGGTGCAATCGTACCATGTCCCCATATAAAGGCATGTTTGAGAACGTTCAACAGGTGTACAATTAGAAATGACTATTCACATGTACACATCTCTTGGTAACTAATTTGGTAGAAAGTGTTTTGTTACCACTCTCTGTATGATCATTTGAAGTGCATGGTCTCTATTTTACACTGTATTTTCTTATATTATTTACCTATATTACGCCGTTTTTTCCCACACAAAACATTTTCTTGCATGTGTGTTTGCATGTCGTCGTTCACAACATAGTTGAATGTACGCTACGGCATGGGGTTACCTCCATAGTCAGTACCACACGTCTCGATCTTTGACTTTCAGTAAACTGCACATTATTCCATTCAGATGTCAAACATAAATGTGACACCAGGATATCCACCACACATATGACACCATGCTGCAAACCACATATGTGTGCGACACTCCAAAATATGACACCTCCATGTGAGAATAACCAGTAGATCGTACCGGAAAAGTATTCCGCTTAGAAGTTCTGTGAATATATGGTGAAACAACGAACAGGGTCAGTATCAAATCTATAGTAATAGATTTGGTGCTCAACGGTAAAACGACCACGATCCTGGCGAATAAATCTAGAACGTTCTCTCGCCAGATATATTTTATATGATGCAGCACATAAAGAACGCACCTTGTGGGCATTTAGATTAGTTGTTTCAATACATAATAATGCACTTGAAGTACACGACTATGGAAGGGAAATGAGTAAAACGATAAGTATAGGACTATGGACGGGAAATGAGTAAAACGATACGTATATGATTATGGACGGGAAATGAGTAAAACGATAAGTATAGGACTATGGACGGGAAATGAGTAAAACGATAAGTTATAGGATTATGGACGGGAAATGTGTAAAACGATAAGTATAGGACTATGGACGGCCCAGTCACACCTATATTTAAATGTTCTCTAGTTCAAAATAGACAATGTGTGAATCCGGTCGTTTTACCCAAAGTTGTGATCTTCATATGTTGTAACTTATACATAAACGTGTTGATTCAATTGTGAATGTTGTTTATTATTTTAGTACAGAGGACTCGGCTTAGCAGAATCACGGGCAACAGGATTAGCCGTTTGGTAAACTCCAACTGGCTGAGATAGAATAATTCCCAATTCCCGTATGGTTAAAATGCGCGCTTAGCAGAATCACGCCCGCAGGTTAGTGGAGTCAAATATACAAACACGATACATTTTAGTGCAAAATAACAGGTTTTCCTGGAAAACCCCAAGGCTTTTTGAATATAGATCAGTGTTTTTGATGCGACAAACGATACAGTGTACAGGTAAAGCACTACATGAACTCAAGTAGTTTGCGGAAGGCGATGAAACTGATAATAATATCCCAAATGACACATAAACTTCCTGGGGAGAAAGCAGTTTGTCAAGCGCTATACACTTGTGCCAGTGTTTGTATCGATGTACCCAACTGTACTAGTCTAGTAGTTGAATTTTACAAAGACAAATGTCTTTATAACTTTCTGCAAGCGTAATGAGTCTATGGTGTAGAATAGTTATCTTTCTTGTGTTGTATGCGTATATGTAGGTGTAGAATAGTTATCTGTCTTGTGTTGTATGCGCATGTCCTGTTGGAAGATGCAATTCCTTATTTATATTGATAAATGTTTCAGGTAGTGACATATTTTGAGGTAATGTTAATTTGGACATTATACGGCTGACGCAGAAATGAATACTGATGATAAGTGATGGTGCCGAGGATAGCAGCAATTTTAAGGATGATTATTGATAAAATAATGGGTGAAAATATCTGGACAAATCAAACATGGCTACTCACCCATATGGAAATCATTCCTTTTTCCATGTCGCTCTGTAAATGATGTTATGACTTTCTGGGTTTTGGACTGCGGAACGTTGGATGGGCGGGTGTCGCCGTCTGGCGATTGTAACATTCATAACGTATGATCTTCTCCCTGCGCGGAAGACCTGGCAGTAGACGGAAAGCCATTTGTATTAGTCACCTTTTTGTTGCTGCGTGAATTTATTGTTTTAGAAAGGCCCAAGGAGGTTAGTAATTATACTGTTTTTGTCGTGTTGTACGTGTTCTGTTATTATCAACTAGACGTTGTTACTTGGTCCTTATTTTGACATCTCACACTTCGTGTTGAGGTTAGTAATTATACTGTTTTTGTCGTGTTGTACGTGTTCTGTTATTATCAACTAGACGTTGTTACTTGGTCCTTATTTGACATCTCACACTTCGTGTTTTTGCGAATGTAATTGTATTGTGTTATTCCGTTTATATATTAAGTTTTACGTAGACTACCGCATCCTGCGTTAACAGTTCTTCCGTTTTCGAAATAAATTCTTCCGTCCACTATACAAAAACTCCTGACTGGCTCGGTTCGTTTCTACAAGGAGCTGCCAGCGGTTACAGTAAAAACTTTTAGAGCAGCTATTCAGCTAGCGAGCTGCCGACCGTCACACGCTCCATAGATGAAATGTTTAATCCTAGCTTCTTTGGCAGAAGCCTTTTCCATACAAATGCATAACTGCACGAAAAGTAGTATGTAAAAAATGTAAAAGGTACGTTCTTATATAGCGCGGCATCCAGTCCTTGGGACTGTTCTTATATAACGCGGCATCCAGTCCTTGGGACTGTTCAACGCACTTTATACTTCACCCTTTGGCAAACCTGTTCATTACAACGCCATATTAACTTCTATGGGAAGCATTCAGCCACGCTGCACTTACTGCGCAAAGACTGGTCGTTGACATGTCCACCTATGTCTGCACAGTCAGTTAGTATCAGTGATTAAACTCCTCCACAAGTAAGGAATTTGCTAATATCACATTGTTAATATCATCAAATCAAATGAAGTATATATTTTAACAAACTGCTTGAATGGAACTTACACAACATAACATAAGTTATGTTTTCACTACCACTGTTTTGCAGCACACATGTCCATCAATCCGCTGATGGTGGCCTAATATTCGTTAGCAACGATCGAGGACCAACGACCAGTGGCACCAACGACCAGTGGCATCCGGAGGTCGTCCGGAGGTCGTGTTGCACCCAGCACTATAAGTTCTGGAAGGGAATCTGGATCTGTCGCATCTTCACATAAGAAGGTGTACGGAAATTAAACCACAAAAACGATGATGACACAAACAAATCGGAAACATTCAAACTCGATGTAAACATACCTTTTAAATTGGCGGACTGATAACATGCACATATAATTATGATGGTTTCCAGCGACCTTTCTGGCGCAACATCATGGCGTTTGGATTATCGAGGCTAAACAGCGAAAACCTTTGGTTGGCCACCGTGTGGTGGCGCCATTGTTGTGGCGAAGATGGAGTTGGGGTTGCCTCAATTACCCATGCTCCGTGATATGGCGCCACCGTTTGTCGCGCATACATCCGCCAGCAAGCCAAGATTCTGGGTAGATATCCGGGGACTTTTATTCTATCGACCCTGTAAATATGATAAATGACAAACATTTGAACTCTAGGCACTCCTTTAAATATATTGATATTATAGTCTCCCCGGACAACACGATCGCTGTTGAAATTACCAACCGCATAAAGGGAGCTACCAAACTATTTAACTGTATAAGTCTAAGGAAACGGGGCTGGCACCACATCAGCCAAAATATGCAAAATCGTTTCATTGACTTCACTTCGCTCACTTCACTTTATTCAACCGAATCGTAAGACACTCATATTGTGGGACGCGGTGGCTTTGCGGTTAGCACATCGGACTCTCAATCGAGAGAACCCTCATTTTGCGGCCATTTCGAGACTTTAGCAATTTCGTTCTTTAAAACACTAATTGGGTGGAAAATATGTTATAACAGTGGAAACTAATCCAGACGCCGATAATCTGAAAACCTCGCCATCTGGATAACATTTCAACGGAACGGAATGTTCAAAGGCTAATATACCCCGTTAATCCGGAATAAACTCCGAGCTCCACATCCGGAAGTCCAACTGTGGCACAAAGCCCCATATTTTACCCCAAAACGTAACACAATTACCTGGGCTGCCTATTGGAAACAATTATTATTATTATGAATTATGGGTAATTTGGCTGTTGGTAATCTGCTTGATCGGCGCCATTTTAGATTATAATTATGTTAACTAATTCTGACGACCACAACTGGTGGCTTAGACTATTCTTTGTAGAGATTTCCCATATATATATATATATATATATATATATATATATATATATATATATATATATATATATATATATATATATATATATATATATATATATAATATATATATATATATATATATATATATATATATATATATATATATATATATATATATATATATATATATATATATATATATATATAAAGAGAGAGAGATTTCCGATATATATATATATATATATATATATATCGAAAATTTCTACATAGAAGAGTCTAAGCCAATATTATTATATATATATATATATATATATATATATATATATATATATATATATATATATATATATATAAGCCTCATGTTTTGTACTATGCATAGTTGCTTGATTCTAATTCATAACATTTACAATGTTTCCAGATTAATTATTATTATTAAATTATTATTATGAATTATGGGTAATTTGGCTGTTGGTAATCTGCTTTGATCGGCGCCATTTTAGATTTTAATTTCGTTAACTAATTCTGACGACCACAACTGGTGGCTTAGACTTTTCTTTGTAGAGATTTCCCATATATATATATATATATATATATATATATATATATATATATATATATATATATAGAGAGAGAGAGAGAGAGAGAGAGAGAGAGAGAGATTTCAGTATATATATATATATATATATATATATATATATATACATATAAAGAGAGAGAGATTTCCGATATATATATATATATATATATATATATCGAAAATCTCTACAAAGAAGAGTCTAAGCCAATATTATATATATATATATATATATATATATATATATATATATATATATATATATATATATATATATATATATATATATATATATATATATATATAGCCTCGTATTTTGTACTATGCATAGTTGCTTGATTCTATTTCATAACATTTACAATGTTTCCAGATTAATTAATATACATTTACAAATGCATAACCAAAACATTAAATTTTTTAATGTGACCTCAGAACATTTGCAATTAAATGTGATTCTGGAAAATGGCATTTACATTTGAATAAATAAAACATTTGCATTTAAATGCACTGATACACATTTGGTAACAAACCTGGTGAGTATGTCTTTAAATGATAAGAGGGATACCAGGGTTGTATGCAAGTGAGGTATTTTTAACAAGTCACAGCCTTGCTTGCTTGTTTATGTCGAGTGAGTTCCTTGAATCACAATGGACCTCCATGTTTGTCTGCCTGTTGAATGAGTTGACCTTTGTAGTGATCATATGTCGTGATCATATGTAGTGATCAAGGCAGCCAAATTACAGCCAGATTTAAAGGTAATATGTCTAATCGTTTTTATTGTAAAATCATATTTATGTAGTATCAACAAAATTTTAGTGAATCGGTAGGAATGCTGAATGGAGAAAGCTGACAAGGCATACAAAGGCAGACAGGATGGCCATGTTGTTCTTGTTTCAATTATTTATAACTTCCAGTTGTGCCAACAGTGTGAACATATACTTGTTTTATTAATTGTATGTATGTGGTGATTGTAGTACTCAAATTATATTTTTTATTGTGGTTCATTAAACACATTTGAGGGTCATGATGTCATATTTTATATAGTCTACACTATATAACATGTTTTTGTGAGGAAGAGATCAGACTTTGCACTTTTAAGGTATTGTCTAGAGGTGGCTCTTTTAAGACCCAGGATTGTTTTTGGTGGATGTGGCTGTGTATGTAAGTGGCTACAATGTGTACACCAAACGCACCGTGTAAGCATTTTGTGTACGCGCGGACGCCTGTATTACAACAACAGGTTACGATGTTAACATGTGCTTTGATGGTTTAATCCATTGTAATGATCATGTACCAAGATACAGCATCTTATTTGTGTTAACTTGTTTCGCATAGGTGGTACAATAGTGGTATTGGCCTGAAGTGTTTAGGCACTGATGGCTTTTTCCCTGGACTCCGTAGTGCCACAACATGTGCTGGACACCACATACTTGTATTGTATATGTAGAGTATTATACAGTGGCTGTTGCTATATTGTATAACACTATATGTATGTATATGTGAGTGTGTAGGCGGGTAGCATGTGTGCGTGCGTGCATGTGTGTGTATATTTGTTAATGATTCCATGATTAATAAGGCTGCGATAACGTGTCTATCATGATAGCCTGCAATGAAATGATAAAGTGCATGTAATTTCTATTGCGTTATTTCATAACGCAATAGAAATACTTCAAAAATAATTCTGCAAGTCCCCAGCCCGAGATTTTGGGGGTGCATTGGCATATATATATATATATATATATATATATATATATATATATATATATATATATATATATATATATATATATATATATATATATATATATATATATATATATATATATATAATATATAAATGTAGATATATATGTATATATCATATTGGGTCACATTTTTGGGTCTAGGAGAGCATCACAGAGTATCTAAAATTGTTTGGCTGTTGGGGCCCTTGAGCTTGCTTCGCTCGCAATGTTTTCAACATAATCTTTGCGCAGGGTAGTCTTAAAATGAAACCAACACAAAGAACGTTAATCTATAACCGAAGACAGTATAAATTTAACGTACTACCAGTGGATCTCCCCCCCCCGGCGGACAAAGTGTGCTATAAATGCGTTACAGAACATTTTGTTCGGAACTTGTGTGATTTTGAGATAGAAAACCCAGATTTGTTCAGGCACATTAGTTTTTTCTTTGTATGTAGAGATGAATAATAAATTAAAATTTCGGTCCACTTTTACTGAAATGACATTACTCCTTGTGGGTAAAATTTGGCTTTTGATAATAGTTTTGCTAATGTTGTTGCTGACGTAGCTGTTACTAAATCTGATATTTCAAATTGTTTGCCTTTTCATAGAGATAAATGATAAACGAACATTTTGGTCAAGTTTCACTGAAATGGTATTATTCCTTGTGGGTCAAATATTGAATATTGTAAAAAGGTTGCTCAAAATGTGGTTTTACCGCGCCTTAATAAAATACATAAAACAATTAATTTTACCATTTGTTTTATGCGAGTTTGACATATTATGCTTCATGTAATATAAACATATCAAATTGCAATATTCTTGAAAGTTTTATAGATGAATGGTAAAAAATATCCTGTTATGACTAATTATGTTCAGAGTACAGTATTTTGTTAATGTTGCATTTGACTGTTACTATATCAGATATTTCAGAAATGTGCACGGCACCCCCGATTTTGTTTGCATTTTGGGGTCCAGTGGATTTAAAGCAACCTTTAAAATGTAATTACTTTTATTTGTGGCTAATCGGCCACCTTAATAACGCTAGATTGTTCATTGTATTTCCGATATACTTGAGTGGCTCCCGGGAGTTCAGGACCCTGGGCAAACAAATAAGCCATCCATTTATTGATATATTATATACTAAAAGGTATAAACAGACAAAGGACAATCTACAACAGAACGTTACAAGTACATCGATTTTAGTTATTGCGTTTCATGTTGAAACAATGTGCACAATTCATTAATCCGGACAACTCTTTAATCCGAACAAAATCACGGGTAACGGATAACAGAATGAGCCGCTTTTTGTAGAATAAAATATATTGGCTGGGACGAAGTCATTCCCCGTCACCGCTCTATTAACATTTGTAGAATAAAATATATTGGCTGGGACGAAGTCTTTCCCCGTCACCGCTGTATTAACATTTGTAGAATAAAATATATTGGCTGGGACGAAGTCGTTCCATGTCACCGCTGTATTAACATTTGTTGCTTGTGAATCAGTGAAGTGAATCAGCCGCTTAATATAATAAAATTGCACTGGAATGATTCGAGTAAGCGGAGCCCCTTGTAAACCTTCGAGATGAGACTTAAGCTATTGTCCCCGTAAAATAATTTTTTAATAAATATAGGATCAACCATGCTCGCTAAAAACTAGGAACCTGCTAAGGTAAAATAGCGAATTGGTTGCAGCTTACAAACCTCAACCCCAAGCTACATATAAACCTAATGCAAAGAATAACTGATACAAAGAATGCAACTCAGAGAAGTGGTTTAAAGAAGATGTTTTATTGTCATGTAGCAATGTCGCGATTCAATAATCAGTCATATTATAGGTATAGCACCACGCATAAAACTACAAAACAGAATACTGAAAACGATATTCCTATATTGCCGAACATAAGACATGCAATAAAACTTAACCTCACACATTCCCTCTCTGTGTGGTCCCACATGAAGATATCACATTTGCAATTCGATGTATGAACGTCATGACATTTATTGATGTATGTATTTTACTCCTCATATTTATGGCTGATGTTTACAACCAACACACTCCGTGAAGCAGATGACCAGAAACCGGACTCTGCACTTGGCCCAGTTGTATTTAAAGGCAATCGGTCCCATAAGTGTGTCGTTGACGCCGAGTTGAAATTTCACCACATTATAGATTTGGTCCATGTAAGTCGATTAAAAAAAACAAAATCTATATATATATATATATATATATATATATATATATATATATATATATATATATATATATATATATATATATATATATATATATATATATATATATATATATAATATATGTGTGTGTGTGTGCGTGCGTGCGGACGTGCGTGCGTGCGTGCGTGCGTGCGTGTGTGTTTGTGTGTATGTATGTAGGTATATATTGCTCAGTTTGCGCGTATATACTTGTAACTTTCAGAGCACTGTGGTATTGCAGCTTCAATGGGTAATCAAATTCTTGGGTTGATTAGGAGCAATATAACATAGAAGAAAAAAATACTTATACATGTTTATAAAGCAATAGTTAGGCTTTATTTAGAATACTGTATACAAGCTTGGAGACCATATCGTAAGAAGGATATAGATACGCTTGAAAAAAATACAGAGGGAGCAACTAAAATTATTCTAGAATTGAGAGACCTTAGTTATGAAGAACGACTGAAAGAATGTAGCTTAATAACCATAGAGACAAGGCTTTTAAGAGGAGATCAAATTGACGTTTTTCAGATATTGAATGGGTATGAAAATATTGACAGAAATATTTTTTTTACTCAAGAAAGACAAAAACACTAGAGGACATGAGGTAATATTAGTAAAGGATCAGTGTAGATTGGATATCAGGAAGTACTCGTTCCCACATAGGACAATAAATGAATGGAACAAATTGTCTACAGATTGTGTAACTGCTAGCAGCGTGAATATAAATAAGGTTGACACTTATCTCAGGAGGGCGGATTATACATAGATTAATAATGTTGAACTCTCGATAAGCCAATGGCTTCCTTGCCCACTTGCCATCTGGGTCTCTGCCTTGGATGGCTATCTTTTTAAGTCTTGCTAAATGGTGTTAAACTATATACGCATGCACAACCAAATGCGGTGAAGTTCAATTTGAGGACGTCCAGTATGGTTTGGAAGAATAAGGCTGCAATCACAAACATCGTCGCGTTATTCCATGAATTCTTGGTAGAACTAATTGCATTAGTATCGTCGTATAATAACGACATATATTAAATATGATTAATTGTAATAGCATCAGCCGATGCAGTGAGATCAGTTTTCATAAAACTGTGCTTACACGAGATGATGCGAACTTTATGTAATTAGACGCTGATGTCACGTGGGTAACGATTATCTTATTTCGTAAAAACCGTCATTGTCTCGAATAAAGCGGCTTTCAATTATCTGATCCACCACATGACGTTTTGCCTAGCAGTATGGTCGTTGCCTAGCAGTATGGTCGTTGCCTAGCAGTATGGTCGTTGCCTAGCAGTATGGTCGTTGCCTAGCAGTATGGTCCGACAAGCTAACAACCATGGATGGCCGCCGCAATGGTTTGGGCCAGAAAGTCAACAGAAAATACGAAGGAATTCGACAGCTTATATATGCGGCGGTCATGTTTGATAGCTTGTCGGACCTTGTTCACGCCAGCGCCGCATACTCCTACAACTTGTTTTGTGTCTTGTCATTCTGCGGGTTTCACATATTGTCACACTAAAAGTGTGAATATTCAAAATACGTAACAACGCTGACTTCGCATCATCAATAAATCAACAAATGCATTTTTGGGATTGTCATAATAACAAATTTATATTCATATTTTACTGTCAAATGTGCCTATTCTTTATCCAATCTCCTGCCTGATTAATAAGTCTCCCACTATCTCAAAATTGCGAACTTCACCGCCATCAATCGCTTATATTCGTAACAATAACATAGTTACTAATGTAATCAAGCTGAATGTATGTTATAGGGTAGGGTGCGTTTGAGACGATCCGGCCGACAACTGCGTCGCCATGTGCCGATAAAACAATTTGGCGGGAATTGCCGCTAAAGTGTAAGGGACGTTTCCATTTTTCGTGTGAAATGACGGTATAATGTATGGTGGCAATGCACACCATCGAGACAGTGCATACCATATATACACACAACTGTTTCCTTCTGCCACGTTTTCGAATACGGTAATATGTTCAACTGTATATGGGCGTGATATATATTACGCCTGGTCGTATCCTGGACCACCTGTTTCTTCCACTGCCGCGATGACCGCAACGTTAGTCTGCTGAATCTGATACGGCTGAGTTGCGTATTTAGGTGGGGGGCGGGGGGGGTGGGGGGGCTGGGGGGGCAGTGGGTCAAGGTTTCTTTGGCTTATCCCTTTGATTTGTTTTGTATGCAACATGTTGCCCAAATACATGGTAAATTAAAGGATGACTAAGCTTGGCCCCCCTTTGGCGTCCCCCTTTGGCGTCCCCCTTCGGCGTCCCTCTTCAGCATCCCCCTTTAGTCTCCCCTTTCGGCATCCCCCTTTGGCCTCCCCCTTTCACCTCCCCATTTGGCCTCCCCTTCGGCCTCCCCCTTGTAGCCTCCCCTTTGCAAGATCCCAAGTACGCCACTGCTACGATTGAAAACAGACACGTGTAGCTCTCTGTTATCTCTCTCTCTGTCTCTATCTCTGTCTCTGTCTCTGTCTCTGTCTCTCTCTCTCTCTCTCTCTCTCTCTCTCTCTCTCTCTCTCTCTCTCTCTCTCTCTCTCTCTCTCTCTCTCTCTCTCTCTCTCTCTCTCTCTCTCTCTCTCTCTCTCTCTCTCTCTCTCTCTCTCTCTCTCTCTCTCTCTCTCTCTCTCTCTCTCTCTCTCTCTCTCTCTCTCTCTCTCTCTCTCTCTCTCTCTCTCTCTCTCTCTCTCTCTCTCTCTCTCTCTCTCTCTCTCTCTCTCTCTCTCTCTCTCTCTCTCTCTCTCTCTCTCTCTCTCTCTCTCTCTCTCTCTCTCTCTCTCTCTCTCTCTCTCTCTCTCTCTCTCTCTCTCTCTCTCTCTCTCTCTCTCTCTCTCTCTGTCTCTCTCTCTCTCTCTCTCTCTCTCTCTCTCTCTCTCTCTCTCTCTCTCTCTCTCTCTCTCTCTCTCTCTCTCTCTCTCTCTCTCTCTTCTCTCTCTCTCTCTCTTCTCTCTCTCTCTGTCTCTCTCTCTCTCTCTCTCTCTCTCTCTCTCTCTCTCTCTCTCTCTCTCTCTCTCTCTCTCTCTCTCTCTCTCTCTCTCTCTCTCTCTCTCTCTCTCTCTCTCTCTCTCTCTCTCTCTCTCTCTCTCTCTCTCTCTCTCTCTCTCTCTCTCTCTCTCTCTCTCTCTCTCTCTCTCTCGCCCTCTCGGATAAGCAAGAACCCGGCACAAGCAAAGTTGTATTGTATGTGGATTATGAAAGATGTCAGCAAAATGAAGTCCGATTCGGCAAAATGAATTAAACGCAATAACAATTTATAACACGCAGCCTTTATTTTCCAGTTTCCGTTTTCGTCGGATTTAGTTTGCACATTATGCTACGTACTACGAAATGAATCCAGGCCTGTAGCCACAGACGTCGAGGGATCATCCGACCACATTCCCCTATCGGGGCAACCATGAATATAAGATTTTGGTGCATGTTTCTGTATTGAAAAGGGTAATTGTTTGTTGTAAACACGACACCGTTGGGAATCTTGGTTTCGGGCCTGGACACAGTAACTTGTGAAACCACGTCGACGCAGACCTTTCGGTTTTTTATCTAGTCGCATCGGGCATTGTGGTTTAGTTCCACCGTTATTCCATTACCAAAAACCTTCGTGAATACATTTGCTAGCATCCGCCAACAGGTGTTATATTCATTTAAATCTTGCCGTGCGCCAGCGTGCACGTTAAGTAGCACAGACCCTGTAGAATGGGTAATACACATTCCTTCAACTAAATGGGTACAGCTTGTCTACACGTGAGCTCAACTTTCTTGTGCAGTTTCAACTTTCTCGTCTCGTTCTCGTGTGGCTTGTCTACCAATCAGCACAACCTCCGGCAGATGTTACCGAGGCTTCTTCTGGTGCTGCATCATGGGTAGGCTTCGACGGGTGACGTCAGACCGTGGTTCCAATCAAAACTACGAATCTGGTGTGATGTATTGGTGACCGGGATGACAAGCAAATAAATATTAGTTGAAGGTGGCACTATAGTCTATGTCATAGACGATGACGTTGCTGTGATACAATCGCAACATAGTAATTAATATCTCATAGTATTTGCCTGTCGCTGCTTCTGACCAATAAAGCGAAGTGAAGTGAAGTCACTATTTAAATCAGCATTAGTCAAGATGCGTGACTCAACGTAAGCAGAACTGACAGAAGTTGTTATGACTTGTGTATGCTCTACACATTGACATGCCTAATGATGGTTGTCGACACCGCTAGGGTGACAATAGTACACTATTATTCATTAGATGGCAGATGGTAGGATAGACTAACAATTCACAGATTACAACTGCGCACCGCCAGGGCGCAAGATAACACCAACACGCCGTCTTAAATAAATTGACACAGCCTGCCTATTATGCATTATTCCTGAAAACAAGACTGTCAGCTCAAGATTGGCCCTTTCATGCATCTGATTTGAGTTCATCCGTTGTAAACAGTTTTAAGTACTTCAGAGCACCGATTCTGCACAGGTTTTCACATATTATCCAGTGATATGATAATTGTTTGCTATGTAGAGACATTATTAAAACGGCGATATATCCCGGTGGCGTATGTTGTGGCAACGTGACGAGCGAAGCTTCCTCTGACAGAATGTTGTAGGAACGGCTGCGGGCCAGAGGGAGAGGGACGGTCAGTCAGCACTACGCCTTCCGACCACGTGTCTAGCCAGGATCCGTACATAGGAGTTCACCTGCAAACAGTACATTATAGCGTTTGTTTTAGCAGCTGTGTCGTCTACAAGTTCCGTGTTGGTTATTGAAATCGCCTGCAAGAAAACTACATGTCAATTGTAACATGCGTGCGTGCGCGCGTGCGTGCAGCAGCGGTTCCACGGGTGTGGCAGGATATCTCCCTCTGGACATATTCCCCTTAAGGTATCCACCACCCTGGATATCTTACCCCGCTCCCGTTTATAATTAGCAAATACGAGTCAGAATAATATCTACTATATGTAATTCTGCAAGAAAATTGTATGTGTTTATATTAATTACGTTATAAATTTACGAATGAATGATATGAAGCATAGGCGGATCCAGAGGTGGGGTCCAGGGGGTCCGGACCCCCCTTGTTTTGAGTACCAAAAAAATTATTGTAATTGCATGTCAACGGGGGACAAAGGCATTGCCAAGAAATGACAGAAGGTAAAAATTGTCGCTTACTATATACGAATTCCTTAGTAGCAGTCCGACGTTTTCAGACACTGATCTAGCACAGGCGATATACTTGGCGTTCAGGGATCCCCAAAGTTATTCTTAGCATTATCGGTGACGTAGATTCACTGCACTCGCACACTGAACATTTCTCCCCGCGAAAGAACGAACATACTATGGGAATGTTTGGTGTTCCTAGACGTGTTGTCTGCAGTTGCTGGATCTGCGCAATCTGCAGATATCGCTCGATTGCGCTGCGCAATCCTCGGATACTCGAAAATCTGCAGATTGCGCACTCATCTGCAGATTGCGCAGATCCAGCAAATGCGCCCAACAGACGTGCTGGTCCTTTGATGAAAATCGCCTGCATCAGTTCTTCGGACCGGACTTTCAAGATAACAATTGGCATTTTTACATGTCAAAATTGAAGCTATCCTATCAAAAGACACCAGAATGCTCCTTGCCCTACTTGATAAGCCAGTCCAACCAGAAGATATACAACAAAAACGTTCACGTCCTGAAGAGCATTATAGAAACAGTTGTATTTTGTGGAAAACAAAACTTGCCACTCCGAGGCCACAAGGATGATCGGACAAGTACATCGTCCAACAGGGGAAACTTCTGGGCAGTTCTGGAAATTATGGCCAAACGCAACGACACACTCCGAGAACATATTGAGACCGGAAGGAAGAATACGCAGTATACATCAAGAATCATCCTGAATGAAGTGATTGGTGTAGTAACCAAATACATTAGAAAGGATCATATATATATATATATATATATATATATATATATATATATATATATATATATATATATATATATATATATATATATATATATATATATATATATATATATATATATATATATATATATATATATACATACATACATACATACATACATACATACATACATACATACATATATATATATATATATATATATATATATATATATATATATATATATATATA
This sequence comes from Lamellibrachia satsuma, assembly GCA_033239005.1. Taxonomy (NCBI): domain Eukaryota; kingdom Metazoa; phylum Annelida; class Polychaeta; order Sabellida; family Siboglinidae; genus Lamellibrachia; species Lamellibrachia satsuma. Next base: position 5,489,716 of record BSQZ01000036.1, on the reverse strand, counting down.
TATATACACTGCAGCAGCGATGTCTTCAATTTGAGCATCGACAATGCCTACCTGCTACCCGGAATATGATTGACACCCTTAATGCAGTATTCCTTTTCTTCGATCTCTCCCTCAAACCACAACGATTCCTGGAACGAATCCTAAAACATCTGGTACCAGATATGAGGGAAAAAACGTGCAAATGTGCAAGATCAGATGGGTGGAGCATCACATATACGACACGTTTTATGAAATGTATGAGTTCTTGTGTGAATGTCTGAAAGCCGTACTGAATCCGTCTGAATATCATGACATCTACGAGGAGGTTGCATTGACTGGCAGTTGGGATCAGGAGACCAGGACGAAGGCGCAAGGGCTGCTAACCAATCTCACGTCGTCACGTGCCATCATTGCATTCATCACCACCAAGAATGTTTTGACGAATGTCAGGCCCATGGCACCCAAGCTTTAAAAGAGGGACTTGGACATATATCAAGCGTACATTATGATCAACCAAACCAGGGAACGAATGATAACGATGAAATATGAGATAGAAGAGGAGTATAGTGTGTGGTATAACTATGCTACACGTTTAGCCACACTTCTTGGTACATCCATATCAGCACCAGGGACACCCCGATAGTCCAGACAGATGCAAAGAGCCAATGCCCCCAGCACATCCCCACGGGAGCCCTGCCTGCGCAATCTGGCAATCCCGTTTTGAGACCACCTGTCTGCCGAATTCCACAATCGATTTAACCCAGAAAGCAGGAAGACTGTAGGTTTTCTTGTTTTACTCCCCGGGATAATTACAGAGACGGGAAATGTACAGCATGTTGTGGACGGATTGATGTTCTGGGAGTCAGACATGTTAAACGTCTCTTCACTGCTAGTTGAGGTGAAGGAATGGCAGAACTTCCGCACCTTGTTGAGGATCGGTTGCACTCTTGTTATGAGGCAGAATGTTCATTCTCCTGCCTGGGACGGGTCAAAACCTACCTACGCAACAGGATGGTGAAGATTGGCTTTCTGGGCTCACAATGAAGAACATGAACCACAACATGGAGATTGATCTGGAATCACCTCAAATCAGGTGTGCTAATATAATCACAATGGAAAATGCAACATGTAGTGGAGCTTGTTGTCTAATTATTAATATATCTGCTAATGAACAACATTTATTAAAACATAGCTGATATAAACAGTTTCTAGTATCTAGTTAATTCCAACACTGGGCAACGTTCTATTAACTAACTAAAGTCTTTGTAATTATATTGTAGTTACAATGTTATGGTCTTTTGAGATATTCAGCTAGTTAGCCTTTTCCTAACGTTATGGCCAAACCAACCCTCAGTGGTTCTTAAACGTTCCTAATTGATACGGGACCGACATTAACGTGATCTCCGAGTTATGATGATACAGAGTTAAAACGATTATGTTTTGTTTTAATCAATTGTAGCATACTCGATTTTGTTATTAAACATTTGCATTACTACAGTTGTTTTAGTCAATATGCCAATAAATGGCACATGACAGATGTGTAATATTGTCTTTTCGTTTGGACAATTTCAGACAAACCGCATTTTCTTCATTGGAATAGGCCTACCTACAGGTGTAAATGAAACAAAATTCGCTGCGTTTTGCCGAAACTCTAGACTAAAAAACAATTGCACATCGTCTACTGTAAATTTGACATTCGAAGTTAAACTTATGTGACGAATACAAGAAAATACATAGAACTACTGTATCACGATTTTAATATTTTCAGCAAATCCGTATTACAACGGGACACGGTCGAAGGCCGTATTCCTCCCAAAAATCTGTGTTGTATACAGAAAATTCGTACGATGTCGCACCGTTTCAAGTGTTTTGTCTAAGAAACGTCAAACGCCGCAATCCCCCCCGTGGCAGTTCACGCCTCGTTTCGGCGCTTCATACGTTACCTTGGATCCCCCATTTTTGTAAACCCTGGATCTGCCCATGTGAAGGGATTCCTGAGTTAATCATGATAAGTCTCTCGTCGAGGCACTAAGTTAATCATGATAAGTCTCTCGTCGAGGCACTAAGTTAATCATGATAGCCAACCTCAACAACAAAACACACAGTTCTCAAGACACTGCGTTAATCATGGTCAGCTGCATCAACAATACACAGCTCACTTCTCGAGGCACTGAGGTGTCTAACCCTCGGAGCTCTTGCTCACAATGGTAACACCCCATTGTTAGCAATAAAAGTTTCAAGGACTTGCCTTTGTTTATTGGCTTAGGCACGTTGTTTATGTGTCCTCCCAGTATAGTTTGTTAACCATTGATTTATTTTGTTGGGTAACCACGCACAATACACAAAACCAAAAACGTTCACCCAGTAAAAAATAATCGTTTCATCCCAAGCCTTTCAAAATGTCCAGTCGCCTATTTAAGGAAGGTGTATAGAAGACTTTAATTACCATGGCTGTAGACACTTAATGTAATATTGTTTTATTATGGTGGATGTGCAATTTGTGTAATAACAATATACACTTAATGTATTAATGTATTCAAGTTGGTAAGTGATGAAAGATTGATTAAGTGATTTATCGCACATAAACTCTTTTGTGATAATTGTAAATCATTACAGGATGAAATTTATAATAAATATTTAATTAACTGCACCACTGTTACACTTACACTTATCAATAATGAGCATTTGTAAGGCTAGAGATAAGAGATAAGATTAATTGCACCACTGTTACACTTACACTTATCAATAATGAGCATTTGTAAGGCTAGAGATAAGAGATAAGATTAATTGCACCACTGTTACACTTACACTTATCAATAATGAGCATTTGTAAGGCTAGAGATAAGAGATAAGATTAATTGCACCACTGTTACACTTACACTTATCAATAATGAGCATTTGTACGGCTAGATATAAGCCTTTTTATAGTTTGCCCATATGTTAGCCCAGTTTTTATCTATTCTGTTTTTAAAAATGTTAGTAGAGGGAGCAGATATAATATCGTTGGACAAGGAATTCCATACATCCACCCCCTTTGACTGTAAAAATCGGCGTCTGCATAGCTTCATACATTGTTTGTTCACTTGTTTTACTGTAGCCTCTGAAGTTATTTAGATTAATGTTAAAAAATGTATATGGGTCTTGGTGTACTCGAAATTTGGATTGTCTTTGCCTATGTGCATCCTTTTACATTTACTAGTGTTGAACGTTAGGCACCATCTATTACTCCACTCACTTAAGTTATCTAAATCAGCTTGTAAGATTTCACAGTCAGATTTATTTTTTAATGTTCTGAATATTTTGGTGTCTCGTATTACATAGGCAGATAGTTTCTGCAATAACCTCTTTTTCGGGACTTTGTCAAAACACTATCTCCCTGATCCACATCTTCTGTCCAACTTTAAAAATTTTCTAACAAATTTGTTAGGCAAGAACGACCCTTTGTAAAACGATGTTGGTCTGGGGTATTTAAATTGTTTTCTAATCAATGTTTTAACATTGCATTCTTCACACAAGATTCCATCAGTTTACTGGCTAGACAAGTTAAACTCACTGGTGTGTAATTACCAGCCATAGATCGGGATCTTCTTATAAACTGGAGAAATGTTTGCCAATTTACAATCTAATGGTATTACACTACACAATGATTCCATGTCCTTGATTTTAGTTGTTGGGGAATTTGGGTATTGGAGTGGGGGTAAGATATCCAGGGTGGGGGAATATATCCTAGGGCGTCCTCCCCTGGGGGAAAGCTATCCATGGGGAGACATATATTACGGTAAAGGCCAACAGACTTACATCAAAACTAGTGTAAACGTAAAGGCTGAAGTATTAGCAGCTGGCTAATATGAACCCTTTTGTAAATATAACGACACATGTGTTGTCCCGTTCTCCGGTTCGTAAGTAGAACGACGTATGACTATATATGACTGACTGAAATCCTGCCAACAAGCCTACAGCCGCCCCTGTGCCTGTATATATATATATATATATATATATATATATATATATATATATATATATATATATATATATATATATATATATATATATATATAAGACACAGGGGCGGCTGTATGTATGTATGTGTATATATATATATATATATATATATATATATATATATATATATATATATATATATATATATATATATATATATATATATATATATATATATATATCAACTTAGGCATGCGATGATCACAATATATACACTCTAGTTCTCGTGGTGCGATTGTATTTGTATAATTTAATAAAACTCAAATCATAGCTGCAGCCCCGTGTAAGCGGGGCTTAGAGTCTAACCAAGCTGCACTTACGACGTGATAAAATAGACACATGGTGGGGTCTTCGTCTTCGTGTTCCGGGCAGTCGTAGCGGCCGTTGCATAGGTCGTTGTCATCTATACAGAAATCCCGACCCAGGCCTCGAGACAACGGGCAGCGAAACTTCTCTACGCCATCTTCCGCAACAGGACACACTGCAACAGAGATGAGCCAGGTCTTCACGTGTGATCTGCCAGATAGAACGTATTGACGCACCTACGCATATTATATCCATTTACGTAACCACGACCCCAGCCCATTCATCACATCCGTCCCATCCATCTCTTTATTCACTCATCTGATTCCCTCATGTTTTTCACCCTTCTCCAATTCTGCCGACATTATGTCATCTATCACAAGCATCTCACTAATCAAAAGTGTTAAAAGAGACGCCTGCCACAGTTATGTACGTCCCAGGCGTTGGCGTCTCCGCTCATATTATGTGTGCATCACAGTATGAATTATGAGTCTTTGCTTTTACTGGAGGATTTTCAAAATGTCACCAACAGTGAAAGCTTTCTAGCAATAAAGCAATGATATAAATAGTCAATATTTTACAAAGGCATGAATTTACATTACTTTTTACAAAGGCATGAATATACATTACTTATCAATGTTTATTTTCCTAGTTGACTGCTTGTAGGACATTGGTATTGCAACGCAGCCATCAAACATAATGACTCTTCAATTGCGACAGTAATGCAGACTAGCCTATCCCACTAACGTACTAACTAGTGTAGGCTAGCATAACCAACCAAACACGGCATGCGATAAAACAAAGGCGGAAGTAATTCGTATATAGTCGTGCCAAGCTAAGCCGTGTTTCCGAAACAGCAAGGACGTATGTGTTTGTTAAAGTAATAAATCATTAACAGACGCGGAAGTACCAGTCAGATGAACCTTTATGCCGAGGATTTGTCTTTCTCTCTTTCTCACTATATTTCTCTGTCTGCCTCAAATGCTAAATGCAAAAAAAAAACCGAAACGTAGGAATATTTTTCGGTGGATGACTAAGAACAAGTTAAAGCTAAATGCAGATAAGACACACAATTCCTCATCTGTGGTAGGCCTAAATAGAAAAACGTGAATGATTTACAAGCTTTTCCTCTACAGCTATCCTGAGCCAGTGTGTCAAACCAGTTGAACGGAATCTAGGAGTTGTCTTGGGCAGAAATGCCAAGGATGATGACGATGCTGATGATAGCGTGTTTTGAAAGATAACATTGATTTCTTGACTCGCTCAACGAGACATGTACAAGTTGTTAATGGGCAATTATTTGCTTATATATATATATATATATATATATATATATATATATATATATATATATATATATATATATATATATATATATATATATATATATATATATATATATATATATATAATATACGTCATGGTTTATGACGAAGCTGATGCTGATGTTTTTAAAGATAGCAGTGAAACTTTTGATACTACGGCGATGACTATGCCAAGTATATGATTGTAACTACGATGCAGCAATGTTCGTACACACGCTCAACGAGTCATTATGGAAATAGAAAACAGCAGCAATCTAGTTAGTAGGCCTATGATGAAGCTGTCGGAAGTAGGGTCAACTGGTTCAGCGCCACTCTGCGAGAACTATGAGTGGTTATCGTGTTGGCGCACACCGCAGCCACATTACTGCTCGACCCGTCCTCGTTCGGCGGACATTTCCGTTGATGAGTGCCGACATGCCAACTACAGACACGTCGAGTGACAGGTGTCTCGTCAGTGCATCTGAGTGCGTCGCGATCAAAGAACGAGAACGTGGCGGGATATCTCAACAACTACACATGCTCGACATTTAGGTACTTAGACATTTAATTAATAGCCCATCGCATTTAACAAGATTTAACAAGCTAGCGTATGTGTGTTATGCTACTCCTCCTAGACGACCATAAACACGTCTATATTACAGACAAACTATAATACCTTGAACAGTATTCGGAAGTGTTGTATGTAGGAATTGCTATATATGTGTAGCCATAATCATTACCTTTATGGTAACATAGAAAGTAAAATAATTCCACTGTTACCACTTCCGCTACAGCCTTTTTCAAATATTGACCCCCCGACAAAAATGCAGTAACCATGCTTGTCCCAGCCCCATACAGTCTTTTGCAAAAGTTTAAGACCAGGCACGATTTTTTGAAGAAATCTGACAAAACTATGATTTTTGGCCTTCACATAACATTATATCAGTTTATTTCGACAAATAAACGTAGTACAACATATTATGAAACTTTATGTCCTCCAAAAGTGTCAGTGTCTATACTTTTTAGTATTTAGTGTAGCCTCCTTTGCTGTCAATGACCGCCTGGATCATAAAAGTGATACTGATGACTGATGTCATAATAAATTGTTAATGTGTAAGAGTTTGTGCAAAACATGCATTGAATAGAACACCCTGTGGCTTCTATGAAGCAAAACGTGTTTCACAAAAATGAGGGTTTTTAATGAGGGTATTTAAATTGATCATATCTCATAGTAACTGCTGACAAGGTAACATGCAGAAATTAGAAGTGCACATTATTTCTCTATGGTTTCATACACAAAATATTAGATACAATGCTATGCTAACTAGTTACCGAGCTTTATATATAGTTGTCTTTCGAAAGTCGGCAACAATTTCATAACAACAATGGTAGCTTCGAATTCCCCATATCTAAAAAAACATATAAAAAGGACAGTGTAATTATAATTGTAATTTAGTCCATGGACCAAGACCAGAAATTTCATTATTGGTACCATCTGGGGGATCCAGTTATGATTTTTTAAATAGTCCATGTCTAACAGACATATTTTGTTATGCTAACCATTGCGAAGTGGCAGCTTAGTGGTGGTTTTCAGCTCTTTGATTAACCCATCTAAAAACATTTTGGCAGCGCGGCTTGGTTGCATGATACAAGTACTTAGACCTAGGCATCATACGGTCACAAAATAACAGTTTAAGTTCCACATACTACATTCTTACAATGCATATGGAATACCACATACCCTACTAAGCAATCACATTTCTCCATAACGTAGCTCAGAACAACAACTTAATAGAGCTCAGAATGATATGCTTATTGTTAATCAGTTCAATCATCATCACCATCTCCATCATCAGTTCAGTCATCATCATCACCTCCATCATCAGTTCAGTCATCATCACCACCTCCATCATCAGTTCAGTCATCATCATCACCTCCATCATCAGTTCAGCCATCATCACCACCTCCATCATCAGTTCAGTCATCATCACCACCTCCATCATCAGAGTAACCTAGTTCAACTACGAACTGTTCTTCTTTCTTCTGATTGCTGCAAGTCTGTAGCTTGCATATGTTGGTGCACGCCAGTCCACCGACAAGGCACGTGCAGCTTGGCAGTTTGTAGGAACGCAGGCACTTGCATAACAACAGTTACAAAACTGCATCTGGCGCTGGAGGAGTGCGAATCCACTCGATGACCAGATGGCCGTCATATGTCGTCCACCCACACTCTTTCGGGTCTGAAGGTCTGAAGGCAGCATTCCCAGATTGATGCTTGGCAGTTGGCACAAAAAAGAAGCATGTGGAGGCAATCTCTGCATGGTGGAAGCTGGCTGGACTCGACCTCTCCTCGTTTGGCACAGAAGAGTTGTTAGCGCAGTTCATTCACTTCGTCAGTGCTGGCAGTTGTCGCATACAGGTGGCAGGTAAAGAGCTGTATTTTGTCAAACAGTTGTTAGAGACTTCCCAGGACTGACCAGGGTGGCTGAACGTCTCCTGGTATGTGCTGTCCTTTTTCATCAGTTTCAGGGCGCCCAGCTTTCCACGGCCTGTGAGGGCACTCACAGTGTCACAGCCCGTGAATGTATGTAATCCAGTTAGGGCGACGCAGATGCTATCTCCCAATGAACTTGCCAGTTTCCCAAAATCGATGAACCGTGTGCGGTTTTTTTGTTCCACACTTCTGATAGATGGAGCAGGGGATGTCTCTGTTGAAACCAAGGCAGAGCACCATGACTTCTTTGTCTTCCGCTGTCACTATGACTATCTTTGACCAGGCCTTTGCAGCGTGCAGTGCATGTAGGAGTACACGACTATGCTTCTTCTTTTGTGGACCTCACTTCTGTGACTTCCACACAGTCACCTTTGGTCATCTTGTAGCAGACCTCCTCACAGGTTACACACAGTGACTTGTCATGTGGCTTCTCCCTGTATTCGGCAGTTTCCATTTTCATTGTTGGAATTTCATTGTTGGTGGAGCTTCTTGTAAGCGTTTCTTCTTGAACATCTGGTGTGCTTCTTCTCATACTTGATGACCTCCCAGAAGATCCTTGGCCACATCTGCTGGGGCCACTTTACCAGTAGATAGGCTGAGAAGTTCAGTCTCTCCAGGACACATTGGATTCAGCCAGCTGTTCTCCATCAGGTCAACCAGGGACTCGACATATGCCTTATCTTCGCGGATGAACGACCTTTGGAGATCTTGATGGGCCAGCATGGAACCGTCTAGATCAATCACGTCCCTCAGCTAATGGTACAATCGAATTCCTCGTGTAACAAATAAAAAAGAAATTTGTGTCATGTATGTGTCTTATCTGGTTGCAAAGATATGAGAATAAGTTGATTGTAACGATTATGCATATTTGGTGGCCATTAATATATTTACACTTTTTTCAATGTTTCCATAGGTGAAACTTGCATACCCATCTGCATATCATTTTATACATATGCTAGAGATGAACAATCAACACAAAAACTTGATACGGAGAAAACAGATTACGTCTTGGCTGTCTGACATTTGTGTCCACGATTGACGCAAATGTATATATATATATATATATATATATATATATATATATATATATATATATATATATATATATATATATATATATATATATATATATATATATATATATATATATATATATATATATATATATATATATATATATATATATATATATATATATATATATATATATATATATATATATATATTATGGCAGCTATGTTGTTTTCTTAATATTGGTGGCATCGAATTCCTCATATCTGAAGACATATAGAAAGAGAGTTTAATCACCTTGGTGTCTTACTTTGCTGCGAAGATATGAAAATAAGTTGATGTTGACGTATCCGCGGCGGCAATCTTGGTTTGTGTTCATATAGGCGCCGTCTTGTTTTTTACATATTTAAAAAAAAATAATGATAGAATCAAATTCGTCATGTACGAAAACATGTGCAACAACATATTAGTAACGTATGCATCGTTTCTGGCTGCAAAGATGATTTTAACGATCGTTTGGAGGCCATCTTGGATATTTCTCATTTGATCAATGTTCCCACGAGTTATGTTTGTGTGTGTGTGTGTGTGTTTGTGCGTGCGTGCGTGCGTGCATGCGTGCGTGCATGCGTGCATGCGTGCGTGCATGCGTGCGTGTGCATCAAACACTGATGGGTGCTGCACGAAATAGGTGTATTTTATATCACCAACCACTATGGCCATGTACACAACCGAGGACAATACACGTGGAACGTGCATTTCACATCGAAACATACCCACAACTGTAGTCTGACAAGAGTACATTCGACGTATCAGGGATAAGATCGAAAACGACGATAGGATATGATGCAAATCGCAAAAACATGTTTGGTGAGAAAACTAGGTTCTTGATATAACAAGTTAGGTAACTAGTTTTTATTTTTTTATTCAAGAATATGATATTGTTATAATTATACAAGATACATTCTGCTATATCGAGAAATTACTTACATATCTTGTTATAACAAGAAACTTATAATAAAACAATTTGATTTTATGGCAAGAAATGTTCTTTTTAAATACTGGTCTTGCTATAACAGGTATGAACTGATCGACTAGATAATGGCGTGATATAGGACACTATCAAGTTTCTTCATATACTATAACGTTTCTTGATATAACACTATAAAGTTTCTTGATATAATAAGAAACTATCAGGTGAAAGAAGATGCCAACAAACATACATACAAACATACATACAAACATACATACAAACATACATACAAACATACATACAAACATACATACAAACATACATACAAACATACATACAAACATACATACAAACATACATACAAACATACATACAAACATACATACAAACATACATACAAACATACATACATACAAACATACATACAAACATAGTTGCACATATACAATCAAACTATCTTGTACTGGTCATACGGACATTGTTACCTAAACCTAAGCGCGTCATTCTTAACATGAGTAATCATTTCCCGGCGCATATCAAAAGATTAAGTTGGTAACTGGACCGGATCTTGTGGTGTCCACTGTCCACGAATCAGTATTGTCCGTCAGTATAAACTTGCATCCGATGACATTAAGACTGTATCCTATGTCAATCGCACGCAGTGTTGCTATGAATGTCACAGTACACCAGCTACGTGGGAGTAATTGCGAAGACAATGTCCGCTGTTTCGCGGTGGTTGGATGACACGTCTTGAGACGTCTTGTCCAGCAAGGAGATCGCTGGTTTCGCCAGTTCACCGGTGCTGTCTTAACGAATATATAAAATGTTGATGACCTATCCGTACTTACTAAATAAATTTGCACACGTTCAAATAATGTGATACCTTAAGAACAACATTGTAATTAAAGGAATTCCAACAATTAAATCTGCTACTAAGACATTTTTGCAACATAAACAAAACATACCGACGATTACCGCGTAGATCACGAATATGTTCAAGGCAGCAACAGCACGCTTGAAAAAAATGCTGTCTGAAATTAATGTATAATTCCTAGATTCCATGTTGAGGCTGCAGGTGTGACACATTGGCTTATGGTAGGTGTAGGAAAAATTGATTGCGTTTGTCGTTAAGGTCCCCAGTGGGAAGTGTTATTATCCCCTGTGGAAGCCGCATGGCGCTCTCTGCTTGACATGTAATCAACACTATGTGTGCACGCATACCTACACCAAGTCACGGGTACACAAAAACCATATTTCACTGTCCAAACCTTTCCTGATTTTCTACTAAGAATTAGTGTACCTCCAATACTTAATTCCTAGAGACCAATTTGCAGTGGCGCATACAAAACGTTTGACATACTTAAAGGCTGAATAAATACTTAAAGTTTAAAACATACTGGCATATCCAGCCTATCCTTGCAATCCACGTTTATGTGGTGTGTCGCCGACAGTAACTAAGCAAGCAACTAAAGCATTAGCAAAATCTTACAAAGACTACGTTAACAACCACATTGGAGACAGCCTGAAAACTAATCCAAAACGATTCTGATCATTTATTAAGGCAAATAAACGAGAAAACATTGGCGTCCCCACACTTCTAGTAAACGACCAACCAATAATAAATGATCGTGATAAAGCAAATGCCCTAAACAACCAATTTAGCTCTGTATTTACCCAAGAAAAGCACCCCATCCCCCAAATAGCCCCCTCTACTTACCCCAACACCCCCCTTCTCGAAATTGGCATAGATGGCGTAATAAAGCAGCTGGAAAATCTAAACCAGAACAAAGCTACAGGCCCAGATGAACTCCCAGCCAGAGTCCTTAAAGAAACTGCAAAGCATCATCACCCAAATTTTTCAACAATCATACAACACAGGTAAACTTCCTAACGAGCCACAAATCTGACCCAGCTAACTAAAGACCCATATCACTAACCTGCATCCTCTGTAAAGTAATGGAACATATCATCCTAAGCAACATGTGGAAACACCTGCACAAACATAACATCATTCTCCACTTCCAACACGGATTCCAGTCGGGACTGTCTTGTGACTCTCAACTCATTGAGACATTCCACGAGTGGATGACTGCTGTGGACAACAAGACCCAAATTTACGCAATCCTGCTTGACTTTGCCAAAGCCTTCGACAAAGTGCCTCACCTACGTCTTCTATCAAAATTGACCTCCTACGGAATCACTGGAAACACTAAAAATTGAATCAAATCTTTTCTATCCAACCGCAAACAGAGAGTCTCAGTTAACGGTGCCCTGTCGGACATCACAAATGTCACATCTGGTGTCCCACAGGGTTCAGTTCTAGGACCTGTCCTCTTCTTACTCTACATAAATGACATAGATGGTAACATCAAATCTTCTATACGTCTTTTTGCAGATGACATTATTATATATCGTAAAATGTCTTCCAAAACCGACCACGAAATTCTCCAAACTGACCTAAGCCAACTCCAAACATGGTCAGACAAATGGCAAATGGAATTTAATGTATCTAAATGTGTCCACCTTCCAATAACAAACAAAACTAAACCCAGCCCACACAAGTACTCGCTTTCTGGCCAGCCATTATCCACTGTATCCAGCCACTCATATCTCGGAGTAAAATTGGATTCCAAATTAACCTGGACAAATCACGTCACTGACATAACTTCAAAATCTTCGAAAGTTTTAGGCATGATTAAACGAACTCTTGGCCCATGTAAACCCGAAGTTAAACAAACAGCCTACAACATGCTAATCCGGCCAAAACTCGAGTACTCTTCACCCATATGGAATCCTCACACCTTTTCACAAGTTATAAGCCTTGAAAGAGTACAACACTCTGCTGCCAGATTTGTTAAAAATTATTACAGACGGAACACAAATCAAGCAGATCTAATTACTGCCCTTGGATGGCCAACCCTCGAAGGAAGACTATCATTAAACAAGCCACAACCTTCTACAAAATTCTAAATAACATTATTGAGATCACCCCCCCTCAGGCCTACTAACCCGCTCTCGAACCCGTGGACAATACGTAGCCCCCAGGTGTATAAATGCAATGGTCTTTTCATTTTATCCCCGAGCCATTCGCATATGGAAGATGATTCCACCAAAAATGACCAACATAAAAAACCCAAAATCATTTCAAGAAGCTATCATGGAACTCCCTTTCACCACACCTCCTCACCTAAACAGCCTTTAAAACACAGTGCTCTGCGTAAACCTGTGAGTATAGATACAGTCTATGTGTGCATGTGGCAAGACAGCGACAGTATCCATACACATAACCAACCTATTCAAAATTTTCGTTTAACATCCTATACATAAAATAAATAAAACTATCAGATAAAAACCATTTAAGCAACATTAAAGATACTAGTCCTTTAATCGAATGTACCACCCAAAGCGCATGCGCACAGTCCACCACAAACTCCTGCGTTAGCTGGGCTGTTTGGAGTATAACCACTTGAGACTTGAAGCTAAGTTAGATAGAACATCGCTCTTGCTTTTCCAGATACACAGTTCTGACAGAACGCTGCATCCAATATCCTGCCTATACAACACGTAACCATTGTCTGTCGATGACAATATCACTGCGTGTGTGTCAGTTGAAGTATCTGGTGACGACATTATGTCATGGGAACTGTACAACAACAAGCCCAAGGCAGCGTTGACAAGGCAACGGTGCCTTGAGGTCGTCACGGAGAAGGCGTTGCACCACTCTAACTTCCCACGGATCGGCATCCAACAGTGTCTCGTCCACGAAAATTCTGTTGTTGTGTTTCAATTCGATTTGAAAGCTGCTTCTTCGTGACTTCTCATTTTCTAGTGTATTGTCATGTCTCATATGGCTTAGACGTGATGTTCTTTAAGTTGACCTTGGTCCGGAAAAAAGACAGTGCGTACGGGCAGAATAAAAAGTGCAACGAAGTGGTGATTCAGAAGATACACAAACAACATTGCGCTAGATAAGTTACAACTGAAAGTTTAGGTCTACGTTAAGTTCTTATTATATTAAAAAAACTCGGCACATAGATTTTGGCATCGATATTTCTACGCATTTTGTTCACTATTCTTTACCGGTCATAAAGACATTGCTACGTACCACTAATTTTCTGAAGATGATTACTCCTTATTTAGCCAAATACAGTTGTTGTATCGATCTAACCATTTGCCGGCTAATATCGATAGAATATATTTGTAACCGGTCCGGTTTTGTTGCGTCCACCCATTTGCATTTTTCTTAAGTAGGCGTCACAATACGACGGTATCGTGTTATGTGGTGGCTATGCTTGGTAAATATACCGTCTGTCTATAACCTTTCTGTACGTATACATTCTGAAACCTATACAGTCATCAAGATGTTTTCGATATCTCGCTATCTACAGCATTCATGGACTTTCATATTAAACATTAATTACTTTTTCGTCGTGACATCCCCTTTTTATGCAGTGTGTCACGTGTTTGCCCGCAGTGGAAACCGCTTTGCACGAACTTTGTGAAAAATATTCCAAAATACGTGCGTCTGCATGCCTGCACCCAACGACAAGTATATAATATAAATATTAAGCCACAACTAACTTCACACTTTGCAGCTGATCTGTCACTACGTTAAAAACATGTTACCGAGCACATAAACTTACACTGGCAGATGACACAGTGCATATGTGTTAATCAACAACATGACACCCCACTTAATACCAGATAAGGGTTATTACTAGAACAATGTCAAGTGTCTGGGATCCTGCTGGATTCCACAGACAAAGACCCTAATGTCAGAAAACTATTACAATCAACCGATTCTTAGCAACAGTGGAAACATTCTTCGTGTTTGGAGATGGAACCTTGACACTACCGTTAACAGCTATACGCTAGACTGGACGGATGCGACACAGGAATCTCAGATCAGCTCTGGGTATAAATGGGGCGATCCACACACCCAATTATGTAGTATATGACAACCTTCCCAAAGCGTCAGTAAAACCACGACAATCAAATGTGTGAACATCATGACATTACCATTGCTACAAAGAAGAGACCGTAAAAGTGTTATTCTGAGAATCCAAACTCGGACTGTCTGGATCACGACACAAGACATTCGGTTAACTCCATAAAGAGCATATACATAACTGGACAGTGTAAATTTATGAAACAGGTAACAAAGGCTGAATTCTCAAATTTAAGCAAGATAAAATATAAAACGTAGAGCCGTTGATTTACATTGTTTATCGAAATAAGTACACTCCGCTTGGACAATAAATAACGAAGGAATCGCACACCGTTTGCCCTGGATGTTTAAATCGAGGTTCTACAATGGTATTCATGGTTTGAATTTAGAAGACGTGTCCAGCGTCTAGTGTGCTGTAATTGGTTTTAAGTACCGCTCGTCTTGTGACGTTTTGTCATGCAATGAGACTGCATGCTGGACTTCAATGGATGTGTTGCCGTTTGCTGTTGACAAATAAGTCCAGCATCCTACCAATGCCATCAAGGCGTTTTTAATATTTAGGTTTTTCACATTAAACATTAATTACTTTCGTCGTCAAGTCTGCCCCCGCAATATGACACGTGCTTGTCCGCACTGGCAACCACTTGCACATCCTGTGTGAAATGTCATTAAAATATGTGTGTGTGCCTGCTCGACATCACGCCGAAGTTGTGTCGCCTTGCTTGGTGGTTCCTCTGTTCAATCCCAACGGTTCTCCCCTAGAGGGGAGTATGGTAACCCACACAAATTGCACGACGACCGCTTAAGTGAAGTGACTGTTGTTGCTCTATTCTTTATCCCTGAAGTCCGGAGTGAGGCTGGCACCGACACCGATCATCGATTTTTGTTTTCCCTTGTTATATCACTAGTTGGTAGTTAGTCAAAATTTGTCCAACTTAGAAAACTTAGTTTTTGACATCGAGTACAACTGTGATCACATATTATGTCTAAATGTTGGTGTACATCCCCATTAGATAGTTTCAAAGAAACAGCAGCTGCGTAAACACTCTAACTCAGATACCGTGAACAGTCTTCTTGTTGCTATCATATTAGACATATTCTAATACATATGACGTACCCATGGTTCGGTTTGTGGATGCAGCGTAATCTCTAAACATGCACGTAAATTCCATCAAACCACATTGTGAAATGAGATCGTTATAGAACATTAGAATTACTTAGTAGAAGGGGAATTCAAAATCAAAGTCCACAACTGTTGCTCCATCTGACTGTGTCAAAATTCTTGTTTTCGAGCCGTATTGCTAGATAAGGGGCGTTATTCCCTATAACCATGAGTTAGAGTAGAGTGGAGTTACTGGGGTATAACGCCCAAGTGCGTGATATTGCTACCCCTCCCATCTTATCACACGGATCGAATGTCGAGATTGTCAGACGAAGCCGTATATCATCATGCCCACAATTATACAAATTGTTCTTACCAAAGTGGGACTATGTACAGAAGTCACGGGAAACTGAGACAAAATAAGTGAACGCAATGCATACAATGGGCTACTACAATCATAGTAGTTGCCTAAATGTGTCGGTTGTGGGCAATATGTAAGACACATAATCAAATAATAAATTTTGTATACTGCGAACGCCCACTCCCTGTGCGCATTGCTAGCCCCTGGGGCAAAGTACCCAAATCGGGTGTGGCACGAAATTAATTATAACTTTTTTAATGTGTGACCCAATTAACTCAGAGTTGCACGACATATGCCGATACATTGTGTGTATTTATACACACATTGCGTTCAACGGAATCATTCGGTGTGGGAACATTTGGTACACTGGGCGCTATGCCCCACCCTACTTTATGCATCATGATACTCTACACATAACGAAGCCTTAGGCAATATACCACGTTGCTGACAGCTTAGGTCTAACGCAAGGTATAATTATATTTACGAACTTGGTCCACAATAGTAGCTATTTTGGTATCCATATCGACACACTGTATTGAATATTTCCTACCGGTCATAAGGTTAATATTATTACCTACCACTAAGCATGACATTCTGAAGACAATCAATCAGTATTTAGCCAAACCGTTGTAGTATATGTCGACCTAAGAATATGTTGGTGACCGGGTCAGATTTCACTGCGTCCACGCATGCGCGATCGTCCGTGAGGATCTGCTGAATCTTCGTGACTATACGACGGTGTCCTGTGTGATAGTCATGCAGTACTGCTGTAACCGACACAAAACGCAGTACGGGCGGGGTTATTGAGCCGAGTTTTTTCGGTGTTCCCCCTCGCCAGATGGGCATCTAACGCCATTTAACTCCTAGCAGCCCTTGGGCTAACATAGGAGTGGCTTACTTTTGGAGTTTTCCTTCGCTAGAGTTAGTGAGTCATCGACAAGTGTTTTTCCATTTCCCTGTGTGTGTGTGTATGTGTGCGTGCGTGCGTGCGTGCGTGCGTGCGTGTGTGCGTGTGTGCGTGTGTGCGTGTGTGCGTGTGTGCGTGTGTGTGTGTGTGTGTGAAATTTTACTTCCCCAGGCATCGGCTATAAGGGAACAACGGATTTTAGTGTCTAATAGACAGAGGCAAAGTAGGGTGGACGAAATTGCTCAAGCTTCAAAACGGCGGCAGGTAGACTCGAACAACCATCCTTTCGACCGAAAGTCCTGTGCTCTAACAGCTAACATCTGGCCCATCTCAGAAGATCAATCAGGTAGACCCTAACCACAAATGGAGTTGCTGAATGGCACAGGAAAGAGGGGAGCTTGTAATATGTTACACACGTACGAAGACGAGAGACAATGATACCAAAAGGCCATTATGGAGAACATCCATGCAGACAATGCACTAATCACTCCCCCAGTATCGGTGTCCAGAAACGTCCCGTCCGCGATCGTTCTGTTGTTGTGCTTCAGTTCGAACTGAAAGCTGCTTCATTAGGACGCCGGTTCCGTCGTGACTTCTCATGTTCTAATCAATTGTCATTTCTCAGATTGCTTAGAGGTGACGCAGAAAGACAACCCGTTGACCTTATCCCAAATTGAAGACAGTGGAGATAACATAACTACATAATGTAGCTATACGTGCTTGTGCTGCGTATACACAATTTCAGCTTGAACGATATTATGCTTCTGTTCGATTTCTTGCTGGACTCTTAAAACGACCATTTAATCCAGACATGTGCAGGTGGGGTAAAAAATTAATACTAGATGTAGTTACGCTAAGCTTTAAGGTTGTCAATGTTCGGAGCTTGAATTGCTGATTCACGAACGTTATTCCATTCGTTGATGGTACGTGGGGAAAAAAGAGTTAACATTATATAGTTTTTTTTTTCAAAATGACACTTGATAGTTTCAACTGTTGAGACGACGAAGGCATTGTCGTTTCAACCAACAAAAACGAACGAATATTTTTACTGGCCATCAATGTCGAACGCTGACAAGGAGACACTGTGGAAGACCGCGCCACGTCAGAGATGACGGCGCAGACGCGCTCTGACGTCCGAAGGGTATTGCCAGCGATGCAGTATGTTGCGGTAGAATCTACAGTGACATCATGTCACCATGTGAGCTGTGCACATGCTCAGTATTAATAATAAAAAATTCGTGTGAATGCTTTTTCTGCAAATTCGCATTGTCATGGATATAGGTCTACGCACAAAATACAAAGCAACCCATTGTTGACCAGGTTGTATTTAGCAAAATGTCCGTGACATAACCATTGTCAAAGAGTCGTGTCGGTCAACGGTTCTTTCAGCTGTGTACGCTGTATAATAATTATGAGTAGTATTATTATAATTATCGTTATTAATAATAATAATAGTATTATTATTATTGTTATTAGTCGTGTCGGTCAACGGTTCTTCCAGCTGTCTACGATGTATAATATTTATTATTACTTGTAGTATTATAATTATCACTAATAATAATAATAACATTATTATTGTCGTTATTATTATAGTTATTAATATTATTAACTGTTCTGACAAACTCCCGTCATCTTAATATTTAATTCTAACAAAATGATATGCAGAAGAAATATCGACGGTGCACCAATTCCTGCCACACCGTCGTCGTCACACCACACAGTTTGTTGAATGTACATATTATCGAACGTAGAAAATCCGGCTTTTGTGGACGGATCACTATTTATTTTACATTGACAACATTGTTAGGTTTTCTTAATATTGTTCGCAAATGCGAACTGTGAATCGTAAAAAACTACACTAGACATTTTAATCTGGGCACAGCAAAAATAATTTTCCAGGGAGGAAAATATTGCCAAAAGGGACTACCGTCGCAACACGACTGTCGCGTCATTCGTATGCTAGGCAAGGTTCCCAGACACGCGTTTCACTTCCGCCCACGAGTGCTCAGTGGGACTTCCGGTCGTGTTTAGAAATAAGCAGGTGGGTCTTGACTAGGTGGGCGAAGATGGGCATGCAGTAATTAACACAGTGGTTTGACCACACATAAATCGCATTATCGCAAGGAATGGAGTTTTGAAAACGATTTAAGATCGCATTTCCATCAACTAGAATTCTTGGTTTGTTACAGTCGCGAGGAAAAAGTCGGTATTTAAAACGAATATCTCTATTGTATACTGCGAATGTAAACAGCACGTGCGCACGCACACATACGCACACACACGAGCACGCGCACGCATTGTTTTATGTTTTTACACGAACGCGACATGCGCTAGCATCGTATGCCTCTTGAAGAACAATAGAATACCGTCGATAAAAATATCGCCCAGACTGTTCGAACTTATTGGGTTAATGGATTCGTCGTTGATGAAGTAGTAACAATGGTAAACTGCATGACAACTAATATGTCCTTTACAGCTAGTTTACGAGACACCATTTTGATTAAAGGTTGCAGCCGAACTCTACTGCCATGGGCAGTTTATATTTAGACGAACGTTTTTGTGTTAGTAATTAAGTTTTCATTTAGAATCCGTCTAATGCATTTAACTCGTGATGTGCGGTCTCATTTACATGTGATTCCTTCGTGTTAGATATGCGAGGACACTAAGAGCTAATGACTCCTGCACTACCCAGTCAAATGTTGGTAGGGCAGTGCCAGTGGCAATGACAACTTCACGCTAAAAAATAGTGTACAACTGCCGGTTTTACGAAACGTAACAATCGTAGAAAACCGCATAGCATTGCTAACAACTGTACGTACAATTGTTCTGAGTTATGCAATCTACGTCAAACGTCCGCATACGTAATATCCCCAGGGGAATTAAGAATATTGTTTAATGCACGAACCATCATCAAATTATCAGCCCCATACTTGCGAAATTGGCGGAGATATGAGGGAACATACTTACATACATACAAACGTACGTACGTACGTACGTACATACGTACACACGTACGTACATAAATACATACATAAATACGTACGTACGTACGTACGAAGGTAAATACATACATACATACATACATACATACATAAACACATATATGCATACAGAGTAACAAACTACTGTATTATAAATATTCAAACAAACCGGGTACCCGGTATTAGTGAGCAGTCGTCCACAATCTATTTGTTGTCGTGTGTCAATACGAACTGAATACATTCTACACAAGATTGCTGCACTATTGCATGGGCTGCATAGACATCAAATATCAGGTGACTGCACTTTGTCTAGATTCATCGTACAATGGTGAGAATAATCGATACGATACGTGTAGTAACAGCTATTGCGCAATAGACGCATGAACGTTTTGGATGTGGCCTTTCAGGCTTGGCATATCTGTTCGGAGTAACGACCGCAGTCTTCATTCGAAACTTCAAATATGTTTTTTTAAGTGTGGGCGTGACGTTGATATTGTCAGTCTACGTTATTAGTTACTTTGTTCTGGTGGCTGATACCTGTCACTGCCACAATCTGAACTAACACACCATACATCGCTCGAACACCTATGTAATCATACCAGTGTACATACATGCGTACGTAGGTACGCATGTACGTACGTACGTACGTACGTACCTACATGCATGCATGCATGCATACACGCACGCACGCACGCACGCACGCACGCACGCACGCACGCACACACACACACACACACACACACACACACGCATGCACACACACACACACGCCTCATGTAAAGCCATGCATTCTCACACAGATTAAACGTTAAATCAATACGAACTTCAATACTTACTACTTAAGCATACCGCGTACAAGGGTAATGCCACAGATCTGGATGACGAATTCGGTTACATGAAAGGTAATAAAATCACACTGGCATGTTGTGACATTCTCAGCAGATTGAACAAGACTGTTACCCATAGAGTCAGATGGCAAGTGGACAAGGAAACAATTGGCATATCGTGAGCCCAACAACCTTTTTTGTGTAGCCCACCCTTTTCAAATATCTGTCAATTTTATTTTTAAATATATGTTACTACTAGCACTAATACAACCATTTGTTCCATTAATTTATTTGTGAAAATCAGTACCTTTTCACACCCAACCTACAATGTTCCTTAACAAACGCTGCCTTCTGCACTCTGGTTCTATTTCCTTCTTTAAGTTTGAACAAAATATTTCTATCATCATAATCATTCAGTATTGAAAAAAAACTTCCATTTGGTTTCCTCTTCGTCTCTATTTATTCCTAACCACATTCTAATAGGCGTCATTCATAACTAATGTTTCTCTAGAAGTATTGGGCTCTCTGCAGGAAAATGTGCGTTCAGATGTGGACAAGACATCGCCGACATTGTGTTCTGTTATTGATTGTTGATATAAACATCACAACGATTTTACTTGTGTGCTGTTGCAATTCTAGGAATTAATATTTTTTCCTATTAGGTACCGCCTTCTATATAGAGTATTTTGGAACAGAGATGACTTAAGGCGGACTCCTGCGAGGTATATAAATATCTCAGTGGCCGAAACCGGAATAACACAGGACTTTTTTTCAATGTAGTAACAATCTGAGGAGCTTAAAGCTGAGGAAGACGTACAGGGAGCCGCAAACACTTCTACACAAATCGTGCCATCGACTGTTGGAATAAACTGCAATAGAAGTCGTGTCATCGTCTACTCTGAACACCTTCGAGAAGAAATTGAGGTGTCTAGTGACCGGCTAAAAGAGGCTATGCAATCAAGTACATAAAGTATGAATGTACCTTAGTATCAAGCCTTTTTGTCAATTAGAGACACAGATCACCACTCCACAAAAGTTTACACATTTCCCCCCTGAGCGAGATCTTGTACGTCCCCTGACCAAAATCCAGCATCATTAAATTACATGGTAGATCCCAATCATCTTTACAAGTAGTGTTGGATAATAACATGCAGTATAAAGTATGAATGTACCTTAGTATCAAGCCTTTTTGTCAATTAGAGACACAGATCACCACTCCACAAAAGTTTACACATTTCCCCCCTGAGCGAGATCTTGTACGTCCCCTGACCAAAATCCAGCATCATTAAATTACATGGTAGATCCCAATCATCTTTACAAGTAGTGTTGGATAATAACATGCAGCCATTGGATCATAGCATGCGTCATCGATATCTAGGACCCTTGTGATCTTGACTAAAAGTATTCAGTTACATTGGATCCTGATACACTGTGATCTTGGCCTAACTGAACAGGACCAGGGTGCACCAAGATGCACCACGATGAAGTATCCCAGGCCTAGAGCATTTTAATCGTTTATCCCACGCTATTGTAATCCTTCGTTCTATAGCATCGTATTCCTTTGTTCTAAATCAATGGGGTACTTTTTCCTAGACCTTGTAGTTTTTTGTTCTAGACCACTGTAATCATTCGAGCTAGCCCATTGTAGTACTGTGTTCTAAACCAATGTGGTCCTTGGTGCTAGACCATTGTAGTCATTTGTCATAAGCACACTGTAGTCCTTTGTTCTAGACCATCTAGAACATTATAGTCCTTTTTGGTATGCTAAACCACTGTAGTCCTTTGTTCTGGATCATTGTAGCGCTTTGTTCAAGAATATTGTAGTCCTTGATGCTAGAGCATTCTAGTCCTTTGTTTTAGATAATTATTTTCCTTTGTTCTAGAACATTGTAGTCCTTTGTGCTAGACCATTGTAGTCCTTTGTTCTAAGCCAACAGTAGTCCTTCGTGCTAGACCATGGTAGTCCTTTGTGCTCGATCATTGTAGTCCTTTGCTCTAGAACATTGCATTACTTTGTTCTAGACCAATGTTGTCATTACTTCTAGTCCATTGTAGTACTTCGTTCTACATCATTGTATTCCTTTGTTCTAGACCATGTAGTCCTTCGTTCTAGACCATTATAATCCTTTGTTCTAGACGATCGTAGTCCTTCGTGCTAGACCATTGCGTTCCTTTGTTCTATACCACTGTAGTCCTTCGTGCTAAATTAATGTAGCTAGTTGTTCTATACCATTGTGTTCCTTTGTTCTAGACTATTGTTGTCCTTTGTTCTAGTCTATTGTAGTTCTTCGTTCTACACCATTCCATTGTTGTCATTCGTTCTAAACCGTTGTAGTGCTTTGTTCTAGACAGACAGTTGAGGACCTTGTTGCGGCACTAGAGACTTGCCGAACTGCAGACTCGCAAGCAGTTATCAATGCCGTCACATTCGTGTTCGATCGAAACTTGTTTGTTGTGGTTCACGTTGCGTCTTATATTATGTTTAGTTGTATCACAATGTGTTACTTTTCCGGCTACATCAGCAAATTCCCTGGTGTAGCGTTTCCATCACTGTGAAAAATACCACATTTGTCATCCATTTGCCTGCAGCAATTTTTAAAGGTGCAACTGCTGATCACGTTTGTCGTAAAATCATGCTATACTATTATACGCCCGATCTATTCTAAACCGTTGACAGGTCCAGATTTCTTCAAAGGACCCACGATTTATTTAATGTAAGCGGTCCATTTTCTGTTCATGAATATCGACCTTGCCGTTCAGCTTGCAATGTAAACATGATACACATATGTTATGCTATATAACATGATGTTACGATAAAATCTGCCAGACTTTATTCGCTTAAAATACGCAAAATTAAGCAATGGATGCCTGGACGATAGTCCTGTGTCTGGCACAAACACCCACCCTTGGAAAGGACACAATGACCCTACGTTATGCACTGCCTTCCTAAGCGTATTGTGTGCGATGTGACTCAATCGAAAGTTTCCGTGTGATCTGTGTGAACATGCACAAAGCCACATTTTAGTTGCCGAAGCATAGCTAAATAACGACATGGGTTTGAGAAGGTTATTCATGCCGAACTAGCGTGCCACACTGATGATTATTCTGATCACCGGACCACTTGTCTAGCCACACAATGGAGTGCGTGCACCGACCCTGGATGCACGTACAGGCCCGTCCTATTGGTTTTGAAAACGGGGGTTCGAGCGTACACAATCAGCCGGGTTTTTATCGAATGATTTCGGAAAATGGTTCAGTTAAACACAATTCTCTCAAAAAGCCCCCCAGGACGGGCATGATATAGATATAGCTGCCATTTTGCATAAAGGTGTGTTCTTGTGTATCGCAATAACCAGTCCTTGGGACAATTCAATGGTAAACCTGAGGAACATGTAGCCACGGTGTAACTATTGCGCGAAAGTGTATCGTTTACATAATTCCACTACTGTCTAAGGTCATTTACGCAGCTGATTGATCGGCATTGCACAAGCCTCGAAACGCTGGCAAGAAGATTTGAACCTCGGCCCTCTCGGTTGAGACTCCGATGTTTTCGAGGTATACTTTCGCGCCCTTTTAGAGGAGTTTTAATAAAAATAATGATGATAATAACAATAATGATAATAATAATAACAATAATAATAATAAAAACAACAACACAACAGCGCCTAAGTTCTCAGGAACCCGAGCGGAACAAAGCATACATGTTAAGCAAGAGCAGGAACTCACAACAGTCATCGTCAGAGAGAGGGATCGAACGCAAGATTTTTTGACGGTAGCTATAGTTTCAGATGATTTAAGATGCTGGCGAGTTCGTTCCATATTTTTTTTTAGATAGGTAACAAAATTTTGCACACGTTGGAGTTTAGCTAAGTTTATTTTAGCAATGTTGTTTAATAGTGAGCTACAAACTACAAATTTATCAAAATGGCGGCGTGCTAGTGTTCAGTGAAAAGTCAGCTCTACAACTAAACTTCTAAAAAGCACTTCAAGCGAGAACACACTCAAAAAACTACGCTAGCAGGTAACTAGTGCTGTTGTGAATACAGCCATGTCTTCCAGAAACCGAAAACAGGACTAAAGTGAATGATGAACTACGAAGCAAAACCACAGAATCTGCTTCGATGACCATTCAAGATGGCGACGTGCGAGCCGCCGTCCTCGGCTTGATGTAGAATGACGATGACATCATGAAAAACATACTGGAGACGGTAACCCAGGTGATCGTAAAGAAACTCATGGACAGCCCAAACTTTCTCGAAAAACTAGCCAAAAATGTTCTTAAAAACGGTGTCATCGATAACATCAAACAGGACATATACGAGTCATGCGCTGTCGACAATGGCCACACAAAATACACGATACGAAATTTGGAGAGGCGTGTTGTCAACTTGGAACGGGCCAACAAGGAGCTACGGAATGACAGTGACACACAAGAACAGTACAGCCGTTGGAACTGCCTCCTGTTGCACAGTGTCTCCGAGGAGCAGACAGACTCCTGCAGTCCTGTCGGTGTGCAATGGGAAACTCGGCCTGCAGCTGACGAGTGACTGCATCGACCGTAGCCACCGCCTTGGACACAGACACATCAACGGAAGCTCGAATGGAAAGCCACGGCCGATTATCGTGAAACTGAAATCGTACGATGCGAGACGATCCATCTTCGGTGCAAAGCGCTAACTAAAAGGTACACGACTGGTGATTACAGAGAACTTGACGAAACAGCGAATGGAATTATTACAGAAAGCGCGCACAGTTGATGGGGTCAAATCGACATTACTAGTAACTGTTTACGATTATGCTTACTGATTCTGTTTTGTCGCGCCTCTGAGCTCAGGTTCCTGAGGATATAGGCGCCATAGAAGTCAATTATTATTATTATTATGGACGATTGACGGACATATATATATATATATATATATATATATATATATATATATATATATATGCCTACTGACCAGCGGCAGAAAGGAAACTATCGTTCACGTTGTCAACTTACGTGAATTGTGTCGACAGTAAATAGGAAACCCCACGTGAAACTGTACATATACAACAGTACTTGTGTGTGAAATTAGATTTCGACATGACTACCGAAAAAGATCCATGTTTTAACATAGACGGTATTATAGAAGACACTGATGGACTGTCAAGACTGTTTAAGAAAGTGTAATTATCAATCCGACTCTGAACTTTACAACCTACGATGTAAATGTGACACAAACAGTAAGTTCTCTACATTGACAATAAATTGTAGAAGTTTATAAAAAATTTTTACAAACTTGAATACAGCCTAAAATCACTAATTGTTAACTTCGATAACAGGTATAACCGAAACTTGGATAAAGCCGGTGGAAAGCATTGATAGTTATAATATGACAGATTACACATTTCTGTCAAAACCTAGGATGGAAAAACGAGGAGGAGGTGTTGGTATGTATATTGCTAACAGGTTAAAGTTTAAGGAAAGAAATGACATAAATACAAATTCTGAGAATTGTCTATATGAATCATTATTTGTAGAAGTCGAAACCGGAAAAAAAAATGTTATTGGTATTATCTATAAACCGCGTGACACATGCATAAATACATTTAATATACAATTTAATTATTTATTAGGAAGAATTTCAAATGAAAGAAAGAAATGCATATTAATGGCAGATTTTAACATTGACTTACTTAGGTCTGACACAAACCACCAAACAACAGATTTTATCCATAATATGTTTGCCAATGCATTCTATCCAACAATTAGCAAACCAACAAGGGTCACAAAACAGACAGCTACACTCATAGACAATATTATAACCAACATTCATAAATATTCAATAAAATCTGGTATCCTTTATAATGACATATCAGATAATTTCCTTTTATGAATTACGGGTAAAAATGAGTACACCATTGTTTACAAACGCATGGCTAGCTCAGCAAACATAAGCAAATTAAAAACACAATTACAAACTTCAAACTGGGAGGAGGTGTACAAGGATCAAAGCCCCTGCACCTCATAAGATTCCTTTCTGGAAATACTAAACACACAAATGAATGAAAGCTTACCGTGGAAAAAATTAAGGTGAAAACCTGCAAAAGCGAATAGCTCACGAAAGGCATATTAATATCCTGTAGGAAAAAAATCACCTGTTCAAAATATTTAAGTGCAACCCTTCTACCGAAAGTGAGATTATCTAAAAAAAATTACAAAAACAAATTGACTCATGTAATCAGACAGTCAAAGAAAAAATATTTTGTACAGACAAAAAAACGAAAGACGACAATGTTTAATCCACACAACGGTAACATGTCGTTCTCATTAACCGACCATGCGTACACATGGCGTGTAGTGGAGCGCAGTGGCTCGGAGGTTGGAACACAAGCTCTCAATGGAGAAGACCGGGATACAAACGCATGAGTTACCGTCTCGGCAATTTTGTTCAATCCGGTTTGCCTCAGTTCATTCGGCTGTAGAAGTGAGTACTTGGCTACATACTGTAGAAATGAGTACTTGGCTACAGCCTGTAGAAATGAGTACTTGACTACAGACTGTAGAAATGAGTACTTGGCTACAGACTGTAGAAATGAGTACTTGGCTACATACTGTAGAAATGAGTACTTGGCTACAGACTGTAGAAATGAGTACTTGGCTACAGCCTGTAGAAATGAGTACTTGGCTACAGACTGTAGAAATGAGTACTTGGCTACAGACTGTAGAAATGAGTACTTGGCTACAGACTGTAGAAATGAGTACTTGGCTACAGCCTGTAGAAATGAGTACTTGGCTACAGACTGTAGAAATGAGTACTTGGCTACAGACTGTAGAAATGAGTATTTGGCTACAGACTGTAGAAATGAGTACTTGGCTACAGCCTGTAGAAATGAGTACTTGGCTACAGACTGTAGAAATGAGTACTTGGCTACAGACTGTAGAAATGAGTACTTGGCTACAGACTGTAGAAATGAGTACTTGGCTACAGCCTGTAGAAATGAGTACTTGGCTACAGACTGTAGAAATGAGTACTTGGCTACAGACTGTAGAAATGAGTACTTGGCTACAGCCTGTAGAAATGAGTACTTGGCTACAGCCTGTAGAAATGAGTACTTGGCTACAGCCTGTAGAAATGAGTACTTGGCTACAGACTGTAGAAATGAGTACTTGGCTACAGCCTGTAGAAATGAGTACTTGGCTACAGACTGTAGAAATGAGTACTTGGCTACAGACTGTAGAAATGAGTACTTGGCTACAGCCTGTAGAAATGAGTACTTGACTACAGACTGTAGAAATGAGTACTTGGCTACAGACTGTAGAAATGAGTACTTGGCTACAGACTGTAGAAATGAGTACTTGGCTACAGCCTGTAGAAATGAGTACTTGGCTACAGACTGTAGAAATGAGTATTTGGCTACAGACTGTAGAAATGAGTACTTGGCTACAGCCTGTAGAAATGAGTACTTGGCTACAGACTGTAGAAATGAGTACTTGGCTACAGACTGTAGAAATGAGTACTTGGCTACAGACTGTAGAAATGAGTACTTGGCTACAGCCTGTAGAAATGAGTACTTGGCTACAGACTGTAGAAATGAGTACTTGGCTACAGACTGTAGAAATGAGTACTTGGCTACAGACTGTAGAAATGAGTACTTGGCTACAGCCTGTAGAAATGAGTACTTGGCTACAGCCTGTAGAAATGAGTACTTGGCTACAGACTGTAGAAATGAGTACTTGGCTACAGACTGTAGAAATGAGTACTTGGCTACAGACTGTAGAAATGAGTACTTGGCTACAGACAAGTGTACTTGGCTACAGAGAAGTGTACTTGGCTACAGAGAAGTGTACAAATAACGTGAACGAGCAGTATCAGCGCAGTAACTGCATGGTGGTTGAATGTTTCGCACTGAAGTTGATTTAGTGTCGGAATGAACAGGAGGTGAAGTGTTAGACACATAAGGCGGTCCTTCTTAAGGAATGGATACTGCTTTATATAAGAATTTACGTTTCTTGAACAGATTTACATTGAAGACAGTACATTTCGTTCACTTGTAAAGCGTGGTCCCAACAGCTAATTAAGGAACACATTAGTCCCTGTTCATGCTATATGCATATGATTGTGGATGCTTGTTGTTACGATGAACTGGATTCCGTTGTCCTATTCAGTTCCCTATCAAAGAATCGTCATCGTCAATTATCTATTAAGGCTGATTTGTCCTACGGCTTCCGTGAGCATTACTGATTGCTTAGTTTCACCCAATATGTGGAAATACACATGCCTATTTGTTTTTTATCGTTCTAACACTTGCTAATATTCAACGTTATTTCGACCAACAAAACATAATCTGATAACATGTGGTGATGTGGTATGTTTCCTGATGTTACACGTGTAACTTGCGAAACCGAATAGTTTCGATGGGATCGCAAAATGTGTGCTATCGCCTTTTCCTGCAGCTTAAAGTCGGCTGAAATGATATTAATTCAAAAGTTTGTCCTATGATTAAACTAAGTAACAAATATGACGAGCTAGCATGTCGTAGTCGATGAAAGACACTAGGGTTTTCGCGAGATAACTGAAAGGAGACGAACCAAAAGTCGAATTGAGGAGGGAGAACATTTCGGATCGGAGGAGTCGTTGTCTTTTGGCTGGGTGAATTGCGGTTTTATCTATGATTTCGTTTTGTGCTGGATACATAAGGAATGAAAATGGGAAGAACAAATGAAACAATGCAGGGTTTACCTATATACACATAAGGTAGATTTAACGTTGGTGCTATAAATGAAAACGTATAGGCCTATAAAATACATTCAGTTGTGACTGTCTTATTTTGATCAATCCCAGCTGCTTTATACATCAGCATTCCTCATCTGAATGCGCATTCAAATACAGCCGTGAAATATTCAATGCATGTGCATGCATATCCTAAACATTTGCATTTCTATGCGATCCCCAAACATTTGGTTGTTATTTGTTTGTGTAGCTGTATATGGCTGTATCACAATGCTTATATTATTACATGCAACTTTGCTACTGTAATAAATGAATAAAATGGTTATGTACATGTTTTTTTCTCCAAAATATAAAATAATTTACACAAAGACATTTGAAATGAATTCAAACGCATTTACAAATGCATGACCAAAACATCTGTATTTAATGCGACCCAAAAACATTGACATTTGAGTGCGAATCTGGCAAATTGCATTTTCATTTGAATAAATTAAAACTTGCATTCAAATGCGTTGACATGCATTTGTTAACAAGCCTTGTTACGGAGCATGCTCCCAATGAACTTCCGTCGTTGGCACCTACCGAACTGTTCGCTCGGAGTCCAGTCATCGTAACTACGAGCGATTCGCCGATGGAGCCGCGTCCTGTGGTCGGCTACGTTGGCCAGGTGAGGCCACGTCTTGGCCGGTGCAACCACGGTGGTCAAAGCTGAACCGGCAACGGGTGTCGTCACGCTTAGCATACAGTGGACCACGACGATGGCCAAGCGTACACTTCCGATCGGTGCCATGTTCTCCTACTTCTCCGCTTATCTGGCAGGGTTCGTCGACAGCGCTCCGCCTCAGCCAGTCTTGTCCTTTATAGGGATGTAGTCCACGCGCGTAATTGCACACGCAAGAACCGTAAGCGATCCGTCGGAAACTCTCGACGAGTGTAGGCGACGACGCTGATTGAACTTCGCGGGCGTTGACATCACACGCTGTGTAGGGAGTAATCATACTAAACTCCTCTCGTTTCTCCGTCTGGCGCTACGCAGTTGTTGTCTGCGATGATAACTTAGAGTCATGTTTCGTAACCGGCTACAATGTAACAAATGGACGGCGATGATTTGTCAAATATCGATATACGTGTGACAGGCTAGACTATAAGATTAGTCTTCGCGAGTGGGCGAGTGGCCAATCAGCTTTGTGACTCTGAAATGTAAACGAAGACGATTTTTTATTTGATCTATTATACATTTCAAATATTAGGATAAATTGGCTGGTATCGCGCATGGGTTTTGTATCGCGCAAATATTTCAGGGAGTCGTCCTAGTATCATTGCACCGGATACAGAGAAACGTTTAATGCCATCGATGGATGGACGTTTACTTAATATCCATGTGTGGTAAGTGTTTTTTCAAAGTTGCGTATTCTTAATGAAAAAAACTTTAGAACGTATTTCTAATTCAGCATAATGTAAAGACGGTTGGAATTTATATATCCATTGGTTGTAGTCTTCACAAAACATTATGATAATCGTGTTAATTGAAAATGTCAAATGGGTGGATCTATGACGATCATTCAATGAGAAATGGCGGTCAGAGCTAAAGTATATGGTATTGAGTAATATCGCGCATGGCACCGCGTGGTATCGATGATAAGTCATTTGATGATTAAAACGAGAACCTGTAAGCAAAAAAAAATTGTATTTAACAAGATTTAACAAGATTTGCCATCCAAGCCAAAGGCCCAGATGGCAAGTGGACAAGGAAGCCATTGGCTTATCGAGAGTCCAACAATGTTCATCTACTTATAACCCGCCCTCCTGAGATATGTGTCAACCTTGTTTTTAAACATATTCACGCTGCTAGCAGTTACACAATATGTAGACAATTTGTTCCATTCATTTATTGTCCTCTGTGAGAACGAGTGCTTCCTGATGTCCAATCTACATTGATCCTTTACTAATTTTACCTCATGTCCTCTAGTTCTGCTATCCTTCTTGAGTGAGAAAAACATATTTCTATCAATATTTTCATACCCATTCAATATCTTAAAAACTTCAATCTGATCTCCTCTTAACCTCCTTGTCTCTAGAGTTGTTAAAGGTCTCTCAGTTCTGGAACCATTTTAGTTGCTCTCCTTTGTATGCGTTCAAGCGTATCTATATCCTTCTTACGATATGGTCTCCATGTTTGTATACAGTATTCTAAATGAGGTCTAACTATTGCTTTATAAAGAGGTATAATTAACTTTTTTCCCTTGTATGTTATGTTTCTTCTAATCAATCCAAGAATCTGATTACCATTTGAAGCTGCAATACCACACTGTTCTGAAACTTTCATATCAGCGCTTATTGTAACTCCTAAGTCCTTTTCTTTTACAGTAGTACCCAGAACAGTATCTCCCATTTTATAGTTTACATCCAAGTTCCCATGTCCTGTATGTAGGCATTTACATTTCCCAAAATTGAACAACATCTGCCATTTCTCAGACCATTTCACTAATCTGTCTAGATCGTTTTGTAAATGTTGTTTATCACCATCAGTATTAACCTTTCTAAACAGTTTTGTGTCATTTGCAAATTTCAGTACGTTACTTGTTATACTGTCGTCCAAGTCATTGATATATATTAAGAATAATATAGGTCCTAATACTGATCCTTGAGGTACCCCACTCAAAACCGATTTCCAATTTGAAACTTCTCCATCCACTACAACTCGTTGTCTTCTGTCAGTCAGCCATTGTTCTACCCAGTCAGTTATGCTATCCCCGATACCATGGGCTTTTAATTTAAGTAGTAATCTTTGATATGGCACTTTGTCAAAAGCTTTCAGAAAATCTAAGTAGATAATATCTACTGGCGATCCCACGTTTATCCGCTTAGTGATTTCTTCCAAAAAACATAACAGATTTGTTAAGCATGACCTCGCTTTAAGGAATCCATGTTGAGATGAATTTAATAATTTATGCTTCACGAGGAAGTCCACCATATCGTCTTTAATTAACCTAATAATTTACAAATCACTGACGTTAAACTCACTGGTCTGTAATTTTCTGACTTATTTCTCGAACCTTTTTAAATAATGGTATGTTGTTTGCTTCTTTCCATTCAAACGGAACAACTCCCTCTTTTAATGACAAGTTGAACAAGTGATATACTTGCAAGTGGTATACTGATTTGTTCTACTGTTTCCATTAGTAATTTTGGAGGAATCCCATCCACTCCCGGTGATTTATTATCCTTCATTGCCTTTATTTTCTTAGCTACCATTTCTGGAGTTACAACTAACGGTCCTAAATAGTCAGATTTAACCTCCTGAAATTTAGCATCAGCAACTGGTAATGAATTAATATCTTCTTTGGTAAACACTGAACTGAAGTAACCATTTTGGTCTTCCGCCATTAAAAACCCCTGTGATATTATATTTCCAGCACTGTCTTCTAGAGGTCCAACCTTGTCTTGTACGTTTTGTTTACTCCTGACATATGCATAAAAACTCTTGCTGTCATTTTTTATGTTACATGCTAGTTCATAGCTTCTTTTAGATTGTCTGATTTCAGTTGTAGCTGCATTAAGTGCCTCTTTGTAATTTGCATAGTCTTCTTCCTTTCTGGTACGCCTATAAACCCTCCACATAGTTTGTTTTAACACTATTTTTCTAATAGCCTCTTTTGACAAGTGTTTCTTTCTACACCGTTTTCCTTGTTTTTTGGAAGGGAACAAATTTATCGATGATACTCTCAATTTCATATTTTAGAATATTCCAACATTCAATTGCGGTCTTATTCATCAGCATGTTATTCCAATCTAGCTTTGCTAAGTATTTTCTCATATCTTTGTAGTTACCTTTGTGGAAGTTTCTCTTGTACGTTTTCTTATTTTTATCTTTCCTAAACATTACGTATCCTGTTAGTCCTAATTCAGCATCTGTTATGTCTGTGTTGGCCCATGATTCAGTTAAACCAATTATGTGAGGGTAAATATCTTCTACCATAATGTTTAATTCGTTTCTCTTATTTACTATGCTCCTTGCATTTAAACATACGCATCTATAACCTGTTTCAGAGATGTTTTTCGAATGATTTGATATTGGTTTGCCTATGGCCTCTTGTTCTGCTTGAGACACATCTAGGTAACACCCCTGCACTTCTAGTTTAAACAATGTTTACTACCAAAAATATTTGTCATTGTACCCATGCCACTATCTACTGCTGCTGAAAGTTCGTCCGCGAATACTGCTGCCCCTTTCCACTTAGATGAAGCCCATCCTTCATGTACATATCAGCCCCCCCAACAAAACTTCCCCATAAATCCACAAATCCAACTTCTTCTTCCCTACATAGTTTCTGGACTAACATGTTAATTGCCATCCCCTGAC
This sequence comes from Lamellibrachia satsuma, assembly GCA_033239005.1. NCBI lineage: Eukaryota > Metazoa > Annelida > Polychaeta > Sabellida > Siboglinidae > Lamellibrachia > Lamellibrachia satsuma. Next base: position 5,455,453 of record BSQZ01000036.1, on the reverse strand, counting down.
AATTTCGATATTTTTTCCCCTCCTGCCCATTACTGGTAAAATCCCTGACAGTATTACCTGCTCAACCCGCGTCTGTTTTAGTGTTCTGATCAACTGCCTATATTTCTTAACTATGGCAGTTGTACCCTCCCTCTCTACGTTATTTGTCCCTACGTGTACTAAAACAGATCCACCCTTACCCGAACCTACGATGTTTTCTACCCTCTCGGTTATCGCCTCTATTTTGTCTCCAGGCAAGCAGACCACCACATCATCTCCCTTGTTTAAGACTCTGTCGGTCTTCCTAACTATCGAATCCCCCACAAACAACATCGCTCTCTTCCTCGTCCCCTCTACCACTGCTGCAGAATAGCTCTTCCGTTCGATCCCCTCCATCACATTCTGTCCTGACCCCTTCCCTCCTGTCTCCCCCACTTCCCTCTCCTTCGCTCTTGTCTCCCCCACTCCCTTCTCCTTCACTCCGGTTGTCTCCCCCCCGTTCCTTTCCTTCCCGTCTCCTTACGTCCTGTCTCCCTACGACCTATCACCTTATCTCCTCTCAGCTTCCTCCCCGGCTGAGGTGAGCTCTCCCTAGCATCTCTCGTGTCTTTCCCCACTTTATCATATACTGTTCCCCCACCGGAACTACTGGCACAACCCCCCCCCCCCGTTCCCTTCCTACCATTGCCACAACGAGCAGCCTCAGCTCTTCCAACTCCACCTCTAGTTCCTTCATCTTCGTACATCCCCTACACTAAAAACTAAAACTATCTGCCTGGACCTCAGCCCAGGACTTCTCGCACCCAGACTTGACGAAGTCCACCCAGTTACTGCAACTGCCACAAATTAAGTGCCTTGTGGCCTTTAACTGCCGTTTGCACGGCGCCATCATACAATTTAGTTTTAATTAGTTTGCTACGTTATCCTTGAATAAGGCTGTTTGTGTGTTCAAAAGAACACTTTAGGCTAATATACTTGCTAACTATGTCTTCTATTAAGCTCGCATGAGCAAAAATAAAAGCCTGCCACCTAGCGAATATGGAGAACACTGTGTAACAAAACAACGAAATCAGTGTGTACTAATTTACGCTAAAGTCCTGCTTTTAATTCCTTTTTACCGAAAACGTTTACCACCACTATGTCAGATATTACCTTATCTATGTAATTTAAGTAAATATATCACTTTACCTTATATGTATATTAACCAATGTAAGCGATAGTTCGATGGCGATGCACCAGTTGAATTCACGACCTGTAAACAAACTCCCTTTTATCACTCGTTGAGTTGAATCCGAATCAATTGAGTTTGAATATACTATCTAATTTTTCGAATGGTAAACAACCCTATTAACGCTCGCTGACTTCCCTGACAGAGTCCGAAACTAACTTACGCTAAAATACTGCCTCTGACTATTAATTAACAAAACCTGTTCCCTAATATATGTCTACAATATGTTTATGTATAATGTATATGCAATAGTAATACTTATTCTATTCGATATTCGACGCTTTTCTATAAATTCTCTTCACCAATTTCAAATCGCTGCTGCACCAAGCCAAGATCGGCACTACATGTATATTACCACAGCTTATATTGCCACAGCTGAACAATTTTAATGTTAGCCTCAATATCGGAAATGTTATATGACGTAGCATCTCCAGATTATTATTCTGATGAAATCTGGTGAACTTTGCAAAGCTGAAAAAAAAGTAGGACGATTTTTGTAAACAAACATAAAAAACGCATAGTTCTAAAATTTGGACGTCAACCCTATTTTTTCTGTTACAAATCGATTTATATGGACCGCGTCTATACTGTGGTGAGGATCTAATGTTGCAACTTTGAGGATCGATTGTCTTTGAAATGCGCGATACAACCCGGCTTTGCGCAATACAACCCCCGGGGGGGGTACTTCCATACCAAAGCAGTGGGGGTGTGCCGCCAGAGCCCCATGGAGCACATTGAGAGAGAGAGAGAGAGAGAGAAATAAAGAAATTTATGGTCACCAAGAGAGAATTATTGAACAATTTATCTAATATCTACAAGTGTAAGGTAAGCCTGGGCGGAACATTTTCATTGGGAAATTTCCTCTTCGATGAAAGAGAGAATTATCAGGTTTAATTGGGGCACAAAGAGACAAAATTTTAATTTTTTGTTCGGACACAGAGAAAAAAATGGCCAAAAACAGGGGCATTTGCGCATCACATACATGCATACCTCAGTATAGGGAGTACCCCTCCCCCCGGATACAACCCCACCATTATTATTGTATTTAAATTACCATCCGCTTAACTATTTGTCGAGTCGGACATAATTTGCAATCACCAAAGGCTGCAACGTATGGTGTGTGTGTGTATGTGTGTGTGCGTGCGTGCGTGCGTGCGTGTGTGTGTTGTGTGTGATTTTATATAAATAAGGTCAGGAGACTCCTTTCTCTCATATTCGCTTTCGAATAGCCACTTTGTAAACTAAAAAATTCTTTAAAAATAGGATCGTGTCGTGTACCGGTCATTATACGTGTCTGTCTAGCCACAAGCCTCATTAGCCGTTGTGCTTACAGGAGACTACAATGTTGTATATCTGGAAAGCTTAATTCTCGTTCGCAGACATCGTATCGATGTTAGACAACTGATCGTCTCAAACCGCGAAATAGTCAAACTCTTTTTCTTAATTCTTTAATTCCACCACGTCGGATATGTTACACAATTATTCTGTGTTCTTGCAATAACGTCTCGTGTGTCATCAGTAATTTTGCCAAAATTGTTCGTTTAACCAGCCGTTGTGCTTACAGGAGACTACAATGTTGTATATCTGGAAAGCTTATTTTGTGGTGTGTGTGTGTGTGTGTGTGTGTGTGTGTGTGTGTGTGTGTGTGTGTGTGTGTGTGTGTGTGTATACATATACATATACATATACATATACATATACATATACATATACATATACATATACATATACATATACATATACATATACATATATATATACATATACATATACATATACATATATATATATATATATATATATATATATATATATATGTATATATATATATAAAAATGGCTACAAATGACATCTTGCAGCTCTGGCCAAAGAAACCATGATAAGAAAATAATTTAAAAAATCTTTTAATTTGGACATGCTTACATACAGTTGGGTCAAATATGAAAACAAATGGTGTATGTTACGTTTTTTTTACTGTGGTGGTTCAAATAGTAGTATAAAATCTCCCGTAACGTTTTTGTGTCGAGTATGAGGAAAATAAAACATACTGGAAACAGCTAGAATAACTTACTTTTTTATAATTGAGATATATCGTAGCTTTCATCAAATATAGTATCCTAAGTACAGCCACTGCTTCTGTAGACTTCCTCAGAGTTTACTTTGAAAAGTCTAGTAAAAATCCGTAACTGAGATGATTCTTTCGTTTCAGATTATTTCCCAAGAAATACTCCGTCTGTTTTATTTGAATACTAACCAAATTACCCGGCGTAGAACGGGAGAAAAGGCAGCCACTGCAGGAGCTCATGTCATGCACTACCCAGTCAAGTTTTATTATGTGCAATGCCAATTGCAATGACAACTTTATGCCCCAAAAAAAGTATGCACAAATGCCGGTTTCACAAAGTTTTCGTACCGTACGAAGAACTTATGCGGACGTCTGACACAAACTCCCCACCAGAGGCGCCACTCTCTCTTTGACCACTGCAGCAAATTACATTTGATGTGCAGATTCTGACAAATTTGATTTAATACAAAATGTCACCTCTATGACAAATCTAGCTTCAGGGGCCCGTTTTGCGCGGTGTTCCCCAACAACCATTGTGTTAAAAAAATTAATACGCCTTATTTTGTTTTATTCAGCGTTGTATTCCAAACCTATGAGCTCAGAAGGAAAGCATGAACTGTTGGAAGACTTAAAATTCCATTGAACGTATCAAGGACCATCATGTTCTTACCCCAAAGTATAGCGTGTCCCTCAGTATTACTTTGGCTGAAATATAACGGAAGACATCCATATAACAAGTGTAAATTTGGATATAAATTTGACAGTCCTCTTGAAATCGTTGTCGACGTTTCTGCATTCACTTCGTGAACGATTCGACAAGTTCATGAATGCCGGGGCTGAGTTATCAAGTATGACGAATTCATATTTGTCAACCGATGGAGTGTTCCTAGGCGTAAGAATTTTACCCAGCCAAGCAGCGAAGTCCACCAGTGAATTCCAATAGCATTTGGAACACTGTGAAGACACGTTTTATTCCAACAGTAAAGTAAAAGTTCGTCTTCAACACGTGCTTGTTGTGCTTTCTAAAAGAAAATCTCATTGGTTGATGCTGAGCCGTTGCCCAATCACTGACAGCGTTTCACACGTTATTCTGTAAAAGACGGATGCTACCAGCAACATTAATAGTGGCCTTCGCTTGCGGCAAACACCAATACATTTTATGTCTCATTTTCGCCAAAAAGAAATTGCTATAATTTTCATTGCTAAAGATTATGAACATGTGCGTGAGATTTCGTACTTTTGCCATGAGAATGAATGCCAACGAATGAGTCTCACGACCTATGCGTAAGTGTTGACAAGTATTTAATCAGATTTAACAAGATTGCCAGCCCAAACTACACGTTCCAGATGGCAAATGGACATGGAAGCCATTGGCTTATCGAGAGTCCAACAATGTTATCATAATATATATATATATATATATATATATATATATATATATATATATATATATATATATATATATATATATATATATATATATATATATATATATATATATATATATATATATATGCCCGCCCTTATCAGATATCTGTCAATTATATGTTAACCATATTCACACATCTAGCATTAACACGATCATTTGACAGTTTGTTCGATTCATTTATCACCCTCTGTGAGAATGAATACTGTTTCATGCCCAACCTACACTGTTCCACAATCAAGTTTGGCGGGAGAATCTTGGTGCACAGTGATTTGATTTTGGTGCAGAGAATTGACATAAAAGCGTGGAATATCGATTAGAATAAGTACTACTATTGCATATATATTATACATAAACTTATTGTACACATATATTAGGAAACAGTTTTTGTTAACAATTAGATAGAGACCGAATTTATATTATACGCAAACTTCTTATTGACATTATATAATATTAAAAAAACGTTTTTGTCAACAGAAGCAGTATTTTTTCCGGACTCAAATTCAGCGAGTGATAAATGGGGTTTGTTGGTGTATCAAACTATCGTTTACATTGCTGAATATATATGAGATAAAGTGATAAATTTAAATAAATTACATGTATAAGTTAATATCTGACATAGTTGTAGTAACCGTTTTCGGTAAAAGGAATTAACAAATTGATTTTTACATAAGTTGGTATACAATGAGTTCATTGTTTTGTTTTGCACAGTGCTTTCCATATTCGCTAGGTGGCAGGCATTGTTTTGGCTCATGCGACCTTAGTAGAAAATACATAGTTAGCAAGTATATTATTGTTAATATTAAATTAAGTCCTAAATAACCCAGCCTAAAGTGTTCTTTTAAACACAAAAACAGCATTATTTAAGGCTAATGTCCGGGTGTGAGAATTCCTGGGCTGAGATTCAGGCGGATAGTTTTGCTTTTGAGTGTAGGGGATGTGCGAAGATGAAGGAACTAGAGGTGGAGTTGTAACAGCCGAGGCTGTTCGTTGTGGCAGTGGTGGGAAGGGAACAGGTGGGTTGTGCCAGTGGTTCCGGTGGAGGGAGAGTAAATAAAGTAGGGGTGACGATGAGAGATATGCTAGGGTGAGCTCACATCAGCCTGAGAGGAGGCTGAGAGGAGGTAAGGTGACAGGTCGTAGGGAGACAGGACGTAAGGAGACGGGACGAAACGGGACGGGAAGGAAAGAAACGAGAGGGAAGACAACAGGAGCGAAAGAGATGGGAGTGGGGGAGACAGGAGGGAAGAAAACGAGAGTGAAAGCGACGGGAGTGAGGAAGACGGGAGGGAAAGTGTCAGGGGAAGGCGACGGGAGCGCAAGATGGGCAGGAGACGGGAGGGAAAGGTGGCATGTTGATGGGTGACAGGGAGATTGATAACAGTCTGCCATGTGACAAGGCTGCAGGACAGAATGTGACGGAGTGGACCAACGGAAGAGCTATTCTGCGGTAGTGATAGAGGGGGTGAGTAAGAGAGCTAGGGTGTTTGTGGGGGACTCAATAGAAGCTAGTTATAAATGCGTGAGTTTAAATGAAAGGAGCATAGTAAATAAGAAAAACTTAATTAAACATTATGTTAGAAGATATTGACCCTCACATAATTGGTATAGCCTAATCATGGGCCAACATAGACATAACAGATGCTGAATTAGGACTGACAAGATACGTAATGTTTAGGAGAGATCGAATAGGAAGAAGGGGAGAGGAAGTTATTTTATATGTTAAAGAATCTATTCATGCTTATGAAATAAAATTAGAAAGGGAAGCATATTGCGATGAAGCTGTTTGGTGCAAAACAGTTTCGAGAAATCCATTACATTAACGATTGGATTAGTTTACCGAAATCCAAACAGAAACGAAGAGGATAACACAAAAATACAAAACGCTATAAAGGAAGTGAGTAAAGGGCAATGTATGATAATGGGAGATTTTAACCATGGACACATACAATGGAAATCTCTAGAGAGTACAGGGGGTGAGGGCCAACAGTTTCTATTTTTAATTCAGGATAGCTTCCTTACTCAGCATATGCTAGAACCAACCAAGGGAGAGAATGTATTAGATATAGTTTTGTCATCACAAAAAGAATTATTGGACAATGTAAAAATACACGAACCATTGTGTAACAGTGATCATAATCAAGCACATTTTGACATCAATGTAAAATCAGAAAGTAAAAATAAAAAACGTAGAGGAGAAACTTCCACAAAGGTAATTATAAAGATATGAGAACATATTTAGCAAAGTTAGATTGGTATAACATGCTGAGGAATAAGTTCACTACCAGTTCCAGATGCTAAATTTCAGGAGAATAAATCTGACTATTTAGGGCAGTTAATTGTAACTCCAGAAATGGTAGCTAAGACAATAAAGGCAACGAAGGATAATAAATCACCTGGAGTGGATGGAATTCTTCAAAAGACTACTAATGGAAACAGTAGAACAAACCAGTATACCACTTGCAAGAGTGTTCAAATTGTGTACATACAGCTACGTAAGTGTCCAAATAAATAATATTGTTTTACGTACATTGCAAAACCGTGTAAGCTGCGAGTGTACATTTTTTTTTACTAAATCAGGTGTACTATTGATTGTATGTGGCAAGGTGTATCTGAGACTTTGTTTCGCAAATTCGTGTTGAACTCTGATTGTGTGTATGTTGTATTGTGTGTATGTTGTATTGTCCACGTGTGTTAAAATTGTGAATGTCGTTGTTCCGATGAAGCGGTAAATTGTGAAAGTAAACAGGAAGAAAGATAGAAAAATTGGATGGCTGACAGGAGAAGTAGGTTTCAAATTGGAAATCAGTTTTGAGTGGGGTACCACAAGGATCAGTATTAGGATCTGTATAATTCTTAATATATATCAATGACTTGGACGACAATATAACAAGCAACATACCGAAATTTGCGGATGACACAAATGTGTTTAGAAAGAGTAACTAATACTGACGGTGATAAACAACATTTACAAAACGATCTAGACAAATTAGTTAAATGGTCTGAAAAATGGGAGACGCTACTAAATTTTGGGAAATGTAAATGCCTACATACAGGACACGGGACCTTAGATATAAACTATAGTGTAGGAGATACTGTTATAGGTACTACTGTAAAAGTACAGGATTTAGGAATAACAATAAGTACTAATATGAAAGTTTCAGAACAGTGTGGTATTGCAGCTTCAAAGGGTAATAAAATTCTTGGGTTGATTAGGAGAAACATAACATACAAAGAAAACAATAATAGGTCCGGGGAGAAATTGGTCCAAAAATCTGTGTGTAGCAAAGGTTCGCACGAAGAACACACTGATGGTGATCGGTATTATATATACCACAACTGTGATTCTGGTGTTTCATAGCCCACGCCTGCTCTGTCAAGTGTCTTGTGTAGAATTAAATGATTGTTTGTAAATAATTTTGATGTATTTAATGGGAAGCGCCAGCGTGCCCCTGGGGTGCGCCAACCTACCCCGTACCCGGGTAGGTTGAGTTGAGGAGGGGTAAGATAAAGGGAAATATCATAGATACTCATATAGTTAGGACATCGCTGAATATGTCTACTAATACATGATGGAACAGGGAACGTACGTGTACCAAGTGGATGTACCCTATTTTCTACCTTAAGAAAATGTTAATTTAAGTGAATATTTCGCCAACCCTCCCCGGGTTAGCTAAGCGTGTTCAACCCGCCACTAGCCACAAAAGTAGCTTCGAATCGCTCCTGGTTTAAATCGAGATTGATTGAACGCTGCAGAACAGTAATTTTTTTAGCCTGCGAACAAAGGATTGACTGATCCCTATTCTCACCCTTCCCATCACTGCGATTGCAAGTGAAATTAAGCAATAAACGAGTGAAATAAAACCAGTAGGATTGGGTCAAACACATTGACTAACCGTGTCGTCTCAAAATGAACCTCGTAAGGTTATTTTTTGTGTGAAAACAATTTTCATTTTCAAAACACGGAGCGAAAATGTTACCTTCGGCGGAAAATTGAAAGAGAGGCCAGGCCGACTGCGGGGTGTTCCGTATTGGAGGAAATTATCACGTGCTCAGTTCGGCCTACCGCATGCTCAAAAATAGAAGCGGTAGCGTCTCCACATAAATGCCATTGGAGTTTCATTCAAAAGGTGATTATTGTTGCAGTTTGTTATCCCACCAGGTCACTGCAATGTGACTTGGACACATAACTGTATACACAAGTCTCAACGTGGAAAACTTCAAAGCAAAAGAAAACCCAAACCGTTGCAATGATTACACATAACGTAAATTACAATAACGTAAATTAAAATTAAATCAGACTTGTGCACCTGTGCACATGTCATACGTCTTCACAATTAAGTAATGCATGACCAGGTTTTATTATCCAGCCTCACCAATACATATCGACGTAGACACAGGTCTGACCGACGCATTTTCATCGATGCAAACAGTATGGCTGAGGACCTGCAGTATGCTGCGTGTAGTGAAGATTAATTATTGGTTTCGTCTTGCGGACCAGAGCTTCGGGTGTCATGCCATCACGGTCGTACATCTCACTCGATGATTTCCATGTTTTTGTCAACACGGCGTACAGTTACTGGTTGCCATTTTCTATGGCGTCTTTGGAATACAGTCCGTCGATATCGGTTCTTTAACACTGGTTGTGATTACTGCTGTGTACGATATTGTCTGACAGCCTCCAGTAAATATGCATGCATTCGCAGCCAGTACGTCGTGTCTTTGATAGATTAGAGGTTGAGAAGGCTGAGCTTTGTCATTTGTCAACCAACATTGTCGATGTTCATTTTGGATTCGTGGTTGCGTCGAGTGTAGTTTTCAAGTGAAGCTGGGTCTGCTACATTTCTACAAAGTGCAGTTGGTGCTACCATATTTCCGCAAGGTGTCGTTGGGTGTGCCATCTAACATATCTCTGCTAAATACAGTTGAGTCTACCATATTTTTGCAAAGCGTAGTTGGGTCTTCCAACAGGAGCAGGCGTCGTGGTTTGTCGCATACGTCTCATTGTCCACGTGATCGTGCTTACAATGTTTTTGCTATAATGAAGCATTTGGGCATGAGTGACAGTATAGCATTAACTAGCATGAATGCGTAGCTGTTGTTAGCAGAAGACATTGGTCAGTGCCCAGATGTCAACCTGTTCTTTCAAATACATATATGAATACATACTAAGTCAAAGTGAAATGTTAACTGTTATATAGTATTGCAAGTTAAATAGCCTGGCAAAAAAAAGAACTCCGTGCGGACATAGACAAATTGTAGCAAAATGTCGAGCGAAAGCGATTCTGACAGTGCACCTGACATAAACGTATCAGTTCAAGTCATTCCGTACATGTACGAGTCAACAACGCGGTCACGGTCACAAAAACGAAGTTAGTAGAGACAGCGAGTTGTGTCAAACAAGGTCTGATTTATTGGCCGAAGCCTTCGGATTCACGCCGCAGTAAACAAATGTCCGGAAGCAAAAACCTCAAAAAAATTAATAACACAAATGTAAATGTAATTACTATAGTGTTGTTTTGGTACCATGCCTATTTATTTATCAAACTGTTTTCTTAGATTCCATGTTTTGTTTGTACAAGCTAGTAGACACAGTCGTCGAGTCTAGCCCAGCCCTTGGCTTGTCTTGGAAGTTGGACCAGCGGCCTTCTTTATCTTTGCGTTATTCGGTGGTTTGATTAAGAATATTGGACCATGTGGAAAATTTTTGGACACTGTATGATTTTCTGTCGAAATATCTTGATGTATGCAATTTTTAACAACTGTGTCGGTCTAACTTTTGAGTAGAGTTATCTCGCCTTTGCATTGGCTTGCCCTTTGCGATTTTGTCGTAGAACAGTGCACAAAGTTCCCCTCGGACTACGCTAGCTATTATTATTATTATATATATATATATATATATATATATATATATATATATATATATATATATATATATATATATATATATATATATATATATATATATATATATATATATATATATGTGTGTGTATGTATGTATGTGTGTGTGCGTGCGTGCGTGCGTGCGTGCGTGCGTGCGTGCGTGCGTGCGTGTGCATATTAGCCGTTTCAATGAATCATTAATACAAATAAGTTTATTTCCATGCACGTGTTCATAGTTATTATTTCCACGCGCTGGTAGGGCAGAGCGTGCAGGGGATCCCGAGATTATTCTATCATCGTCGGTAACGTCGCGCATAAACGCCACTCGTGGGTTCACACATGCTTATCGACCGACAGCCCCACGTCTCTCTGCTAGAGTATACAAAGTAGTATATATATATATATATATATATATATATATATATATATATATATACAAATTACGTGGAAGCCTAAAAGCCTTCATGGGCATACAATACAATACAATGCCTACCATAGCACTTTTCATTTAGAAATTAGTAAAGACCGCCCGTCCAAAAGCGATGACAAGTTAAGTCCTAATATGAGATTATTATATTTCGTTTCGTGTTTAAATAAACCGCTTGAGCATGCATAATGAAAGATTCATCAATTTATAGATGCTTTCCCGTGACTGACTACAGTGCTTCTACCTGGTGTCCTATTTGGAAAGTGGACATCCTTTTCAGTGTTTCCATCCGCCCAAGATCTCACGCATGTTTCTCGACACACCTTGGCAACTCTGCGGTATGTTTTCTTGTGCCTGATCAACTGTGATTTCTTTTCAGCCAAACACAATTTAATTGTGTATTTTTATATTATGATGCACATTTGGGGCGTGCGGGCAAGGTTTGAAAAAAGGTCGACTCGTCCATCGGGTAGTACCCCCTTTGGTTGTACGTGTGCAATTTTTTTTTGCTACAGCTGAACAATTTCAACGTTAATCTCAGTATTGTTAATGCTGTATGACATAGAATTACCAGATTATTATTCCAATGAAATCTGGTGAACTCTGCAAAGCTGAAAAACAGTTAGGACAATTTTTGTAAAAAGACACGTCTGTAAAAAATGTATAGCTCTTAAATTTGGACATCAACCCTACTTTTTCGTTTCGAAATCGATTTATATGGACCGCGTCTATTCTGTGGTAAAACTTCACCCCGATCTAACATTGCAACATTTAGGATCGAGTGTCGTTAAAATGCGCGATACAATCCGAATGTTCGCGATACAACGCCAACATTATCATTGTATTTTTTTATTTTAATGCTTAATTGTTTGTCGAGTTGGACATATTTTGTGATCATCATAGGCTGCCGCCACGTGTGCGTGTGTGTGTTCGTGTGCATGTGTGCGTGTGTGTCTTCGTGTGCATGTGCGTATGTTTGTGTGTGAGACAGAAGGAATTCAACGGGAACATCTGTCTGTACGAATAAAGTTTGGGTGATATCGTGCCTAACTTATATCATGCCTAGCTGATATCGTGCCTAGCTGATATCGTGCCTAACTTATATTATGCCCAAGGCGATACAACCCAAATTTACCCTACATACCTCCTAGTTAACGTATTTTTTGCATACTAAGTTTATAAGCGTATGATAAACATAGTATGTGATATTATATATAAATAGGGTCAGGAGACTCCTCCCTTTCATATTCTCTTTCGAAGAGCCATCTTGTAAACTAAAAAAATCAATGTTTATTCCATCTCCCTCACATCAATTCACCAAAATAGGATCGAGTCGTGTATCGGTCAATACACATACGTGTCCGTGTAACGACAAGCCTCGTTCTCTTTTGCAGACATTGTATCAACGTTAGACAACTGATCATATCAATCCACGAAATAGTCAAAATCGTTTTCTTTAATTCTTTAATTTCACCACATCGGATATTTGCACAGTGTTTGCTGCAACTGCCGCCCTCGGGCATCGTAGATCCTAGTAAACTGATCATGCAGGACAGAATGTGATGGAACGGATCCAAAGGAAGAGCTATTCTGAGGTATTGATAGAGACTCGATATATAGGAAGACCGACAGAGTCTTAAATAAGGGAGATAACGTTATAGTTTGCTTGCCTGGGGCCAAAATAGAGGCGATAACTGAGAGGGTAGAACACATTATGGGTTCGGGCAAGGGTAGCTATAGTTTTTATGCATATGTCAGGAGTAAACGAAACGTACGAGATACGGTCGGACCTCTAGAAGACAGTGCTGGAAATAGAATATCAAGGTTTTTTTAATGGCGGAAGACCTAAATGGTTACTTCAGTTCAGTGTTTACCAGAAAGGATATTAGTTCATTACCAGTTTCAGATGCTAAATTTCAGGTGGCTAAATCTGACTATTTATGTCAGTTAATTGTAACTCCAGAAATGGTAAATAAATAAAGGCAATGAAGGATAAAAAAACACATGGAGTGGATGAAATTCCTCCAAAACTAATGGAAACAGTGGAACAAACCAGTATACCAAGAGTGTTCAACTTGTCATTAAAAGAGGGAGCCGATACCGCTCAAAACACTACAGTAAACTACACCTCTGTTCGTTCCATCTCGACTTCAGCCACGCTGCAATTACTTCGTGCAGATTATTCTTGCCGAAGCTTCGAAGCTGTAACAAGATGATTAGTGCCCCGGTTCGCTCGATTGAGAGTCCGATGTTCTAACCATATTTCATACATCGAGACATTTCTGTAGATTGGGTGTAGCGAAGAACGTTTGCCATCAGAGTCTAAGACCATGCGCCAGCTAAATACCAGGATTTATACTTGCTAAACTTGCAGCGACTGGTGTAAAGGTATAGGTGTCGATTTCCGCATATGGAAAAGCGGGAAAATTTCCATGGAAAAAGCTGTAAGCATCCTTCTCCACGCATCCAATTTTATTTGTCGCTTGTCGTTCACAATGCACGCATACGCGAGAAAGACTAGAAATAACACTTGCCTCGAACGGCCTCGCTTGCAACAAATAGATAGATTTCACCGTTAAAATTAACAATTATGAATCATGAAAGCGGGTCATTTCGTCAAAAAACGGGGAAGCGGTATTCCCCGCCCGAAACCGCTAATGTTGACACCTATAAAATGTAAATGCGAATCCTCCAGGATCCTTATTTTTATGAATAGGCAAAATCATACCCATGGCCCAATGTTTAGGAATATGCCACAACTCCCCACATCGCCACATAGCAGTCTGTCCAATGGACCTCCGCCGCACAGCATCTTCACCATCTCCCTACTCCAAGGGTCATCAACCCCATTCTCATACAGGTATCCAAAGCAGCCTCTCTCGCAGCAGCTCTTCCGTGCCTTGGCTGGCGGCGGCGCCAAACACCTCCACCCGATTTGGTCTGTCTCTCCACTCCGGTGATCCATCGCAGACACATAGCAATTACCGAAATACGTACAGCATCGATCTAGCCATCGTCTATGCTGCAATGTATCGTCTGTTCTACGTTAACTGGCCACTTTCAGCAGAAACAGTAGCCGGAATTGTCATGGTCTTAGATGTCATTCTAAGTAATTTTCTTAAATGTCTTATTATAATTCTGCCAACACTCAGTCTGCCGTCACAATCATGTAGTAGTAACAATATGTACATACTATTAGTACAGCTACCTTGTTATCCCATCAAATCAGGGCAATGTGACCAAACCAAACATGTACATACTATTAGTACAGCTACCTTGTTATCCCATCAAATCAGGGCAATGTGACCAAACCAAACATGTACATACTATTAGTACAGCTGGCGTGTTATCCCACCAGATAAGGGCAATGTGACCAAACCAAACATGTACATACTATTAGTACAGCTACCTTGTTATCCCATCAAATCAGGGCAATGTGACCAAACCAAACATGTACATACTATTAGTACAGCTACCTTGTTATCCCATCAAATCAGGGCAATGTGACCAAACCAAACATGTACATACTATTAGTACAGCTACCTTGTTATTCCATCAAATCAGGGCAGTGTGACCAAACCAAACATGTACATACTATTAGTACAGCTACCTTGTTATTCCATCAAATCAGGGCAGTGTGACCAAACCAAACATGTACATACTATTAGTACAGCTGGCGTGTTATCCCATCAAATCAGGGCAATGTGACCAAACCAAACATGTACATACTATTAGTACAGCTACCTTGTTATCCCATCAAATCAGGGCAATGTGACCAAACCAAACATGTACATACTATTAGTACAGCTGGCGTGTTATCCCATCAAATCAGGGCAATGTGACCAAACCAAACATGTACATACTATTAGTACAGCTACCTTGTTATTCCATCACATCAGGGCAATGTGACCAAACCAAACATGTACATACTATTAGTACAGCTACATTGTTATCCCATCAAATCAGGGCAATGTGACCAAACCAAACATGTACATACTATTAGTACAGCTGGCGTGTTATCCCATCAAATCAGGGCAATGTGACCAAACCAAACATGTACATACTATTAGTACAGCTACCTTGTTATCCCATCAAATCAGGGCAATGTGACCAAACCAAACATGTACATACTATTAGTACAGCTACCTTGTTATTCCATCAAATCAGGGCAGTGTGACCAAACCAAACATGTACATACTATTAGTACAGCTACCTTGTTATCCCATCAAATCAGGGCAATGTGACCAAACCAAACATGTACATACTATTAGTACAGCTGGCGTGTTATCCCATCAAATCAGGGCAATGTGACCAAACCAAACATGTACATACTATTAGTACAGCTACCTTGTTATCCCATCAAATCAGGGCAATGTGACCAAACCAAACATGTACATACTATTAGTACAGCTGGCGTGTTATCCCATCAAATCAGGGCAATGTGACCAAACCAAACATGTACATACTATTAGTACAGCTGGCGTGTTATCCCACCAGATAAGGGCAATGTGACCAAACCAAACATGTACATACTATTAGTACAGCTACCTTGTTATCCCATCAAATCAGGGCAATGTGACCAAACCAAACATGTACATACTATTAGTACAGCTGGCGTGTTATCCCATCAAATCAGGGCAATGTGACAAAACCAAACATGTACATACGATTAGTACAGCTGGCGTGTTATCCCACCAGATAAGGGCAATGTGACCAAACCAAACATGCACATACTATTAGTACAGCTACCTTGTTATCCCATCAAATCAGGGCAATGTGACCAAACCAAACATGTACATACTATTAGTACAGCTACCTTGTTATCCCATCAAATCAGTGCAATGTGACCAAACCAAACATGTACATACTATTAGTACAGCTACCTTGTTATCCCATCAAATCAGGGCAATGTGACCAAACCAAACATGTACATACTATTAGTACAGCTACCTTGTTATTCCATCAAATCAGGGCAGTGTGACCAAACCAAACATGTACATACGATTAGTACAGCTGGCGTGTTATCCCACCAGATAAGGGCAATGTGACCAAACCAAACATGCACATACTATCAGTACAGCTACCTTGTTATCCCATCAAATCAGGGCAATGTGACCAAACCAAACATGTACATACTATTAGTACAGCTACCTTGTTATCCCATCAAATCAGGGCAATGTGACCAAACCAAACATGTACATACTATTAGTACAGCTACCTTGTTATCCCATCAAATCAGGGCAATGTGACCAAACCAAACATGTACATACTATTAGTACAGCTGGCGTGTTATCCCACCAGATAAGGGCAATGTGACCAAACCAAACATGTACATACTATTAGTACAGCTACCTTGTTATCCCATCAAATCAGGGCAATGTGACCAAACCAAACATGTACATACTATTAGTACAGCTACCTTGTTATCCCATCAAATCAGGGCAATGTGACCAAACCAAACATGTACATACTATTAGTACAGCTACCTTGTTATCCCACCAGATAAGGGCAATGTGACCAAACCAAACATGTACATACTATTAGTACAGCTACCTTGTTATCCCATCAAATCAGGGCAATGTGACCAAACCAAACATGTACATACTATTAGTACAGCTGGCGTGTTATCCCACCAGATAAGGGCAATGTGACCAAACCAAACATGTACATACTATTAGTACAGCTGGCGTGTTATCCCACCAGATAAGGGCAATGTGACCAAACCAAACATGCACATACTATTAGTACAGCTACCTTGTTATCCCATCAAATCAGGGCAATGTGACCAAACTAAACATGTACATACTATTAGTACAGCTGGCGTGTTATCCCACCAGATAAGGGCAATGTGACCAAACCAAACATGTACATACTATTAGTACAGCTACCTTGTTATTCCATCAAATCAGGGCAATGTGACCAAACCAAACATGTACATACTATTAGTACAGCTACCGTGTTATCCCATCAAATCAGGGCAATGTGACCAAACCAAACATGTACATACTATTAGTACAGCTACCTTGTTATCCCATCAAATCAGGGCAATGTGACCAAACCAAACATGTACATACTATTAGTACAGCTACCTTGTTATCCCATCAAATCAGGGCAATGTGACCAAACCAAACATGTACATACTATTAGTACAGCTACCTTGTTATCCCAGCAAATCAGGGCAATGTGACCAAACCAAACATGTACATACTATTAGTACAGCTACCTTGTTATCCCATCAAATCAGGGCAATGTGACCAAACCAAACATGTACATACTATTAGTACAGCTACCTTGTTATCCCACCAGATAAGGGCAATGTGACCAAACCAAACATGTACATACTATTAGTACAGCTACCTTGTTATCCCATCAAATCAGGGCAATGTGACCAAACCAAACATGTACATACTATTAGTACAGCTGGCGTGTTATCCCACCAGATAAGGGCAATGTGACCAAACCAAACATGTACATACTATTAATACAGCTACCTTGTTATCCCATCAAATCAGGGCAATGTGACCAAACCAAACATGTACATACTATTAGTACAGCTACCTTGTTATCCCATCAAATCAGGGCAATGTGACCAAACCAAACATGTACATACTATTAGTACAGCTACCTTGTTATCCCACCAGATAAGGGCAATGTGACCAAACCAAACATGTACATACTATTAGTACAGCTACCTTGTTATCCCATCAAATCAGGGCAATGTGACCAAACCAAACATGTACATACTATTAGTACAGCTGGCGTGTTATCCCACCAGATAAGGGCAATGTGACCAAACCAAACATGTACCTACTATTAGTACAGCTACCTTGTTATCCCACCAGATAAGGACAATGTGACCAAACCAAACATGTACATACTATTAGTACAGCTGGCGTGTTATCCCATCAAATCAGGGCAATGTGACAAAACCAAACATGTACATACGATTAGTACAGCTGGCGTGTTATCCCACCAGATAAGGGCAATGTGACCAAACCAAACATGCACATACTATTAGTACAGCTACCTTGTTATCCCATCAAATCAGGGCAATGTGACCAAACCAAACATGTACATACTATTAGTACAGCTACCTTGTTATCCCATCAAATCAGTGCAATGTGACCAAACCAAACATGTACATACTATTAGTACAGCTACCTTGTTATCCCATCAAATCAGGGCAATGTGACCAAACCAAACATGTACATACTATTAGTACAGCTACCTTGTTATTCCATCAAATCAGGGCAGTGTGACCAAACCAAACATGTACATACGATTAGTACAGCTGGCGTGTTATCCCACCAGATAAGGGCAATGTGACCAAACCAAACATGCACATACTATCAGTACAGCTACCTTGTTATCCCATCAAATCAGGGCAATGTGACCAAACCAAACATGTACATACTATTAGTACAGCTACCTTGTTATCCCACCAGATAAGGGCAATGTGACCAAACCAAACATGTACATACTATTAGTACAGCTACCTTGTTATCCCATCAAATCAGGGCAATGTGACCAAACCAAACATGTACATACTATTAGTACAGCTGGCGTGTTATCCCACCAGATAAGGGCAATGTGACCAAACCAAACATGTACATACTATTAATACAGCTACCTTGTTATCCCATCAAATCAGGGCAATGTGACCAAACCAAACATGTACATACTATTAGTACAGCTACCTTGTTATCCCATCAAATCAGGGCAATGTGACCAAACCAAACATGTACATACTATTAGTACAGCTACCTTGTTATCCCACCAGATAAGGGCAATGTGACCAAACCAAACATGTACATACTATTAGTACAGCTACCTTGTTATCCCATCAAATCAGGGCAATGTGACCAAACCAAACATGTACATACTATTAGTACAGCTGGCGTGTTATCCCACCAGATAAGGGCAATGTGACCAAACCAAACATGTACATACTATTAGTACAGCTACCTTGTTATCCCATCAAATCAGGGCAATGTGACCAAACCAAACATGTACATACTATTAGTACAGCTACCTTGTTATCCCATCAAATCAGGGCAATGTGACCAAACCAAACATGTACATACTATTAGTACAGCTACCTTGTTATCCCATCAAATCAGGGCAATGTGACCAAACCAAACATGTACATACTATTAGTACAGCTACCTTGTTATTCCATCAAATCAGGGCAATGTGACCAAACCAAACATGTACATACTATTAGTACAGCTACCTTGTTATCCCACCAGATAAGGGCAATGTGACCAAACCAAACATGTACATACTATTAGTACAGCTACCTTGTTATCCCATCAAATCAGGGCAATGTGACCAAACCAAACATGTACATACTATTAGTACAGCTACCTTGTTATCCCATCAAATCAGGGCAATGTGACCAAACCAAACATGTACATACTATTAGTACAGCTACCTTGTTATCCCATCAAATCAGGGCAATGTGACCAAACCAAACATGTACATACTATTAGTACAGCTACCTTGTTATCCCATCAAATCAGGGCAATGTGACCAAACCAAACATGTACATACTATTAGTACAGCTACCTTGTTATCCCACCAGATAAGGGCAATGTGACCAAACCAAACATGTACATACTATTAGTACAGCTACCTTGTTATCCCATCAAATCAGGGCAATGTGACCAAACCAAACATGTACATACTATTAGTACAGCTGGCGTGTTATCCCACCAGATAAGGGCAATGTGACCAAACCAAACATGTACCTACTATTAGTACAGCTACCTTGTTATCCCACCAGATAAGGACAATGTGACCAAACCAAACATGTACATACTATTAGTACAGCTAGCTTGTTATCCCACCAGATAAGGGCAATGTGACCAAACCAAACATGTACATACTATTAGTACAGCTAGCTTGTTATCCCACCAGATAAGGGCAATGTGACCAAACCAAACATGTACCTACTATTAGTACAGCTACCTTGTTATCCCATCAAATCAGGGCAATGTGACCAAACCAAACATGTACATACTATTAGTACAGCTACCTTGTTATCCCATCAAATCAGGGCAACGTGACCAAACCAAACATGTACATACTATTAGTACAGCTAGCTTGTTATCCCACCAAATAAGGGCAACGTGACCAAACCAAACATGTACATACTATTAGTACAGCTAGCTTGTTATTCCACCAGATAAGGGCAATGTGACCAAACCAAACATGTACATACTATTAGTACAGCTACCTTGTCATCCCATCAGATAAGGGCAATATGACCTAACCAAACATGCAGACAAAGAAACCGCAACTCCGTGAAAAAAGAACTACACAGAGAACGGCATATCACAAGGTTCAATTCCTGTAAAATACCAACAAAAGATCCGAACTCAGACTAAAGCAAACAACTACCAGCGCACAAATATTCAGAAGTGTAAATATGTGCATGAGTGAATGTGAAATGTGTTTCGTACAGGTCCGGGTGACGCAATATAACAAACTGGAAATTGTCTATATTAACGAACGAACCGAACTTGTTTATTCTGCTGGTTTCTCAGACGTTTTGTGATTCAACATCATTCCATTTAAAGATGAATTAAGCGTCTGTGCTGAAGATATAAAATACAATAACACTGATGTACACAATACATATAATAGTGATTCAAAATGTTTCCGGCTGTGTGAACTCCTGTAGTGGTGCGTACATGTTATGGACTTGTATGCAAATAATTTGACATGCATAATGTTATCATGATTAAGTTCTTATGGGAATCCACAGTTAACAACATTGCCTGATTACACAGAATATCGGGTCGAATATTGAACATGGTAGAGGCTAGGCAAGTCTTCAGTCACCCAATTCCAAATGTAACTATTTTCCACTGCATCCACCACTCTCATTGGATACATGAGAACACGTGACATTGAATTATACTCGCTTATTTCCCAGAAGGTAAAATGATTAATTATCAACAACATATACACTATAACAATATCAATTGTGTTGGTAAGTTACATTTATTGCTTTGTGTCATATTCAAGACTATTTCAGACATTGGCTTGCTGATAAAAGAATCTGCATTTCACAATAATCTTAATATTGCTAATTAAACTCGCATAGCTCTTGTTCCTATGGAATGCTGGACACGCAGTGTCATAAACACGTTATTTTGAGGGATGAAAACATTCAGAAACCAAACTAAGCACCATACTGCCTACATACTGCCGAAACAGAGCAGTCGTTAGTATCGTTACCATTATACCAAGACGATGGTTTGCTGGCCACATTATTCCAATGAAAGCTTACATTCCATCTGTAGCTACTCGACAAAACACAACTAGGAGATTAATAATAATTAACTTCTATGGCACCTATATCTCCAGGAACCTGAGCTCAGAGGCGCAAATAAAACAGAATCATTAAGCATAATCGTGAACAGGGACGTGCAAAAGTCATCAGAGCAAGGGACAACTAAAGATTTATGGTGGAAATGCAATTCAGAATAAAGCATCCAGTGCATAACCTAGTAAGTGTCTTGATACCAAATATCAACATAGGAACAATGAAAACCTTTTATAATATTCGCATGAATACAATTTACACCGACGTGTCCCTCAAAAATAATATATAAGATACATGTTTTATTACACAGATACAGCGATATGACGAGAAGTATGATTATAAATAAATATTGTTGCGTTTGACTGAAAACACTGTTCGTGCCCAAAAGTGTAGTTAACGCCAAACATCATCATATTATTGGGAACAAACAAAACTTCTTACAGTATTTGCATAGATGTAACTGACATGGACATGTCCCGAAAAATGAATCCTAAAAATATAAGATATATTATCCAGATAGAGCGAGATGATGAGACGTACGGCTATAATAAATGTTGCATTTTACTGAGAATAGTTCATGTAAATTGGATGCATACGGCATCTCATGTCCCTCAAAATAAATCATAAAAATATACGACTTATCCAGATATAACGAGACATGATTACAATAGATGTTTGACTTTTGACTGGGAAAGGTTCATGTCCGTTCGACACACATGGCCACGCCCATGCCTCCCCCCACGCACAGGGCGGCTACCCCTTTCTTTGCTGCAAGCCTCTCCATTCCGTACAGTAATGTGACGAGGATTCGCGCCCCCGATGCCCCAATAGGGTGGCCAAGAGCAATGGCACTTCCACTGACGTTAACCTGCAACAAATTAATTAGTCATCATAACACAGTACAATATTGTACAGTACATTATAACATGGTTTACCAGTTAAAGGTCCCTCTTCAATTCTCTTAAAGGTCCTTCCTCAATTCGATTTTTTTCGCTACACTCATTTCAAATTCATTTTCAAAAAATCAAACCTACCTAGTATCCACTGCAACATGCTCAGTGTCTGAAATTAGCAAAAAAAATGAACTGGCCCAGATTTTTTTTAAACTTGCCTAGTTCTGTTTTGAACATAAATCATAAGCATATATAATAAAGCAGTTTTCACACTGCTTTAAATTATAATAAATAATAATTTAATAAATTTAAACCATACCAAATATTGTCATTAATTTCTTATAACTAGCAGACCAATAAAATTAATTAATGAATTTAACAAACATTTCAATGTGAATTTTATTTGCAAAATTGTTGTTGAAATTGTTGAAACTAACATTATGTTTGATGCTGATGTTTCGCATGCACTGCCCCTGGGCCTGGCAAACATCTATGTTGTTCTCAGTTCACTCCAAATCAAAGCCTCCAAAGTTAACTTTCACAGCGAAATATCACATTAATCGGACAATCGGATTGCCTGCCTGCTTAATATCACCAGTATGAATATTATAAATTGGCGTAATATCCTTCAAAATTGTCGCGCTCTACGATTCTCGCAACTTCGTCCACCATTTCTACGTTGGTGATTCCCTGGTATTCCCGAGACACTGATGTCATTAAATGTGATTCATCCAATAGGCATCCATTTTTACAAATACCAGGAGTTTCCTTTGCATGTGCAAACTATCCCTTTGACTTTGCATTGGCAGCGATCTGTTGCTGGCAAGGAAGAAGTAGTTTGTCACAATTGTATTTTATATCAAATTAGTGTAAATTATTGTAGAGTATTGAAGTGTGCATCACTAATACAGTCCGACACAACCGTGACCACCAGATGAATCGGCGGGGTGGGACCGATATCTTGCGCATTTTGGCTAACTGAATCGGCGGAACACATTTTGAATTACCAGGTAGCGACCGCCAATAAAAAGGCCTTAATTTTGAACACTGTATTGTTTTCTGCCTATCCAATAAGTTAGCCTAGGCCCTAGCCCTAAAAAGGTATACATTAGGCAAATGAAGGGTCACACTAGGTATATAAATGTAATGTTTGTTTATATAGATTCATTTTCGTTGCCTTTGCAGAACAGCTATTCTGAGCTAGTCAACATTCATCATTAGGAGTCTCATACAATCTGCTGACCATACAACTGGTATGGTGAGTATAACACTGTAATATGTAATAAACTTGGGGGCACATTGCAGACCTCAACATGGAGACATATATAATGGTGTATAGTGTGAATTCTTTCCAAATAGTGTCTTTCTACTGATTATTATGTCATGGAAAACATTGCTGTGATGCAATCATAAATACCCACTTGTCAATTTCAGACATTTATCCTTATAAGAAGTCTTGTATGTTGACCATACAACTTAGTAAACCTGGGGGTACATTTCAGACTTCAACTTAAATACGTATATTTTTACAACTGCATACATTTTGAATTATTTCTATACTGCGTGTCTGTCTTTCTTTCTTTCTTTCTAATGCAATGAATGGCAAAACAAAATCTATGTTAACTTCGTAGATTTTCAAAAATCAATCGACAGTGTGCACATGGAGAGCGTTTGGAAAATCCTGAGGCACTATGGATTCCAGAAAAGCTGGTGAAACTCCAAATCTTCTACAGGAACATCTCCTGTAGTGTCGAAACTCAACAACCAAATTAACTGTGAAATCCGGTGTCCGACAAGCATGTGTCATGTCATTGTTTTTATTCACCCTAGCCATAAACTTGGAAACAAAACACATGATCAACCAACAGCAGACTAGCATCAGATGGAACCTTTGCTCTTCACACGAAGATCTAATATATGCAGATGACCTCGCTCTGCCTTCTCACACTCGAGACCAGGTACAGAGGAAAACAAGCAACCTAGAGCAACAAGCCAGTTCCATTGGTCTCTCAGTCAATGCAAGAAAGACAAAAGTATTAACAAACAGCAACTTGACGCAGCAACCTATCGTGATCAACAATCATCGAATCGAGTACGTCGACAAGTTCACTTACCTGGGCAGCATCATCAGTCTCCAAGGAGGTGCAGAAGAAGACATCAAAACATGATTGGGAAAAGCCAGGTAGCATTTTCAAATCTACAGCTGCTATGGGGATCCTCAGTATACTCCCAAAAGACCAAACTCAGAATCTACCAGAGCAATGTCCTCTCCGTACTCCTCTACGGCTCAGAGTGCTAGCACATGACACAAAAAAGACACCAACAAACTTTCCAGCTTCCATAACACCTGCCTAAGGTAGATACTGAAAGAGTACTGGCCCGAGACCATCTCCAACACCAGACTCCACCAAGCAACAAAACAACAACACGTCTGCCTCACCCTGAAAAAGAGAAGGTTGGCTTGCCTTGCTCACGTCTACAAGATGAACAACGACCTGCCAGCAAAAACAGGACTAACCTGGATGCCAGAAGGATGTGGCGATGAACAATGGAAGAAGAACTGAAGGCTGCTGGGGTAACATGTGGCACAGCAGCAAGGAGAGCCCAAGACAGAGGGGTCTGGCGAGATCTTGTGCGAGCCTTATGTACCACGCAGCATGAAGAGGATAAGTAAGTAAGTGTGTCTTTCTACTGATTATTATGATACAATCATAAATATCCACTTGTCATTTTCTGACATTTTCCTTATAAGAAGTCTCATACAATCTGCTGACCATACAATTGGTTTGGTGAGAATAACACTGTTCTATGTAGTAAATATGGGGGTACATTGCAGACCTCATCTTATAGACATATATTTTACAACTGTGTATATTATGAATTATTTCTAAATAGTGCGTCTTATTATGGGTCAAGAAACATCTTGCTGTGACACAATCATAAATATCAATGTCATTTTCTAAATCATCACTGTGAAATACATTAAATGGGCTTATATATGTGCGTTTAATGCACAATGTGTGTGCATACAAGCGTTTTTATTTTATGTATATATTATGGATTTTTTTCTTAAATAAACATTTATTATATATAATAGAAATAAAAATTGTAAGCATGTTTTAAAATGGCGCTCACCACCAGGTAGCACCTGCATCATAGTACTCTCTTCTGTCAGTTTGAAAATACCTGGTACTCATGAGTATGGCGCACCACGCTGCTTTCGAATCCGACATGGGCACAGCCATCTTGGGTCACGGGTCACACAGAGATGTTTGCTTGTGATTGGTCAAAATATCAGAATTAATTAAATCAGTAGCCCAGGCCTGAATGGGAGGCGTACGCATATGGGAGATTGGAGTGTCATAAATAATATGTAGTCTACATTGTAGATGAATGAGACAATTCAATAAAATAAAACATTATTTGGACTGAATTTATTTAAGTTATTATTTGATTTGCTGAAACAGTGCGGACTCCAACATTTTTCTGCAGACTCCCACCAATTTCCCATGAAAATCAATGCTTGTCCACCCTCCTGAGATATGTGTCAACGTTGTTTTTTAAACATATTCATGCTGCTAGCATTTACACAATTTGTAGACAATAAAATGAAAGTGGAAAAAATTAAAGTATGAAATATAAAAAGTGAAGGTGAAAAAGAATAATAAACACATAAAAACATCCAGAAGGTGTCACATTATTAAATATCATCCAGAAAAATAAAACAGCCCCTTCATGTATGTTTGCCATGAAGAATATTGGACACGAATAAACAACATGCAGACAGTTGTCAGCTCTGGTTACGACTTAAACTGGCTGATAGAGTACAGTGTCAGTCTACACCAGACTCTTTTTTTAGAAAAGACGTGGCACAACAGATCAGACCAGGTATCATCTGTAGCCAAATTAAACAGCATGAACAGCAACTTCTCACCGGCACAAAATCTCACAAATGTCAAGGCACGACATGTTTAGAAAGAAATGCCTGCTATTGAAATGCACCACATTTTATAGCTGTGATTGCAACGTAATCTGGTAGTCAGACACACTGGTACTGACAATATCATACATGCTTTGTGTGGTTTCAGCAAGCAAGAGAGTCTGTGTCAGACTCTCTGCTTTAAATACGAATATGGAAACAAATATTGGTATTAGGGTGTTCTCAGTGGCTGCACCAACTCTCTGGAGTTCATTCCCTTAGGTCAATAGGAAACTTAATACAATTTTTTTGTCACTTGAAGACTTATCTTTTTAACTGTACTTTCCCTCCAAAATTCTCTAACGTATTCCTCCAACTGTTGACAATTTTAACACTGTACGTTGAATTGAAGACTGCCTAACCCTTTCTGTTTTTATGTGCCTTTGAGCTCTGGTTTATGAGGATTTAGGCGTGATAGAAGCTTTCATATTATTATTATATCTAACCCACTGAAATACTCTACTGTAAAAAAAGAAATACTGTACTGCTTTGTTCATTAATGTTTTTTGAATTTTGAAATCATACACCTGTATGTACTTTTTCCAGTTTATTTTGTATGTTTTATCTTGCAACTTCGCATTACGTCTAATTACAAAACACACCTCCATTTTAATCACAGATACAGCTGTAACTGAACTAAGCTAAACAGCTTTTAATTTGGTACCAGAAATGACAATAAGTTCACTGAAAACAATGAAAATAGCTTGTAATAATGCAAAAATAAGAAGAACAACTACAAAAATGGTCATAAAATGCAATGTGATAAACTGGTGTACAAACCTTTGTCCTGTCTATTCCGAGTTCCTTCAGCACAGCCAGAGATTGTGATGCAAATGCTTCATTCAACTCAAACAAGTCAACATCATCCAGCGACCAGCCAGCCTTCTCTACCTATATGCAGACAATGTAATAAGTGTACCTATCCACTTTTTGTAAAAAAATTATAGGAAATATCAGAATTCATCTGTAAAAATATAGGAATAATATAGAATATTTTAACATAACATAGCATTATTTCAGGTAGTGCTATCATATTAACTTGAGCAACCAACGACTTTCAACACTATGTCACAAAATTCACACTGCACCACAATCAGATCCCATCCATTAGTCGTCATCGACATGTACATTTCTAAAGCAAAAATTATTTTGAAGTGATGAATAGCAAGAAACCTCCACAATTATTAGGAAAATAAAGTTTTTTTTTAAATATAGGAATTGCATTTAAAGTAGGAAAATATAGGAACGCTGGGCACCCTGTACTATTTATTCAAATTGAACAAGTTGACATCGTCCAAAGAAAATTTCTCCAAGGTAACCTCAAATAAAACCTCATCAAGAATGCCCAAAACTTCTGACATCTTAAACTTCATTTTAGTGGCGTACAATGTATATTCAATCTTAGTCATACAACTCACATTATTTTATATAAAACTAGCCGAGTGGCCCAGCATTGCATGGGAGAAAGGGGAGCAACTGCAAGAGCTTGCATTACTCAGTCAAATTTTCGTAGGGCCGTGCCAATGGCAATGAAAACTTCATGCCACAAAATGACAAAAATCGTACAATTGCCAGTTTTATGAAGCATCTGTACTGTACAAGGAAACTATTGGATGTTTGATGTAGATCACATAACTCGGAACAATCGTAGAAAACACATATAACGTTGCAACTGCACAACTAGGAACTCCTGTTGTTCTGGGTTACGGAATCTACGTAACTCAGAATTATTAAACTCCACTAAAGAGAACGTTGATATACACACTGCTTGTCTCGTAGCCTTCACGGGAGCAATGCCCATGATTTTTGGGTCCACACCGACATGTGACCAAGACACAATCTTTGCCATCGCATTCAGTCCCCTTTTGCTGGCTTCATCCGCTGTCATTAGGACAACAGCAGCCGCGCCGTCATTGATGCCTGACAATGGGGCAACATTCACCTGATATTAAACCTCCAAAGTCTGATCATTTTTAACATAAAATCATTCTGTATACAGTATAAACTATATATATATATATATATATATATATATATATATATATATATATATATATATATATATATATATATGTATATATATATATATATATATATATATATATGTATATATGTATATATATATATATATATATTATATATATATATATATATATATATACGTATTCTTGACTACCCAATTTTTTAACATGATTAAAGATATATCCCTGACACTGTCCACAGTGATGATAAGGAAGTTGTATTACATGAATAATTGTTACTGACAACGCACTGTCTACAGTGATATATGCTGTGATGTGACGTCCAGAGCAATAAAAACCAATATTGCACTGTTATACATTCGTGTCGAACATTTAATTAGTTTTATTGCATTAAATGTGTTGCAATTAGTTAGTTATGAATTAGTTAGTTGTAAACCCATATGATAATTACCACATTGAACGGTAATGGGTTTTATGCATTCGTTGCTTTAGAGTGTTGTATTGGGCTTGTGAGCTTGCTGAAGCTACTCATGCATAAACCCAGCATTGCTTAATTGTGTATAACATTAAGTTGCAGGGTACAATTTTGTTGTGGTAATTCTCTACCGTCCAAAATGAGTGAGTTACCTGACGAGTTTCCTGGGGTCACTGAGCCGTCTTTGATGAAGCAGGGCTTCAACTTCTGGAAGGCAGCAGGTGTGCAGCCCGGCCGTGGAAACTCATCCTTATTTACCTCAACATTTCCTGTAACAAGTAAACCACTGTATTTCGTTGTTACACACTTCTTTTAACTTCCAGGTACCATATTGATAAATTTATGACAAGATATAGCAGTGCTTTAATCTAAACAGTAATACCACCTGGTGGCTAAATCTAAACAGTATTGCCACCTGGTGGACAGGAATAGTCAAGGGATGAGGCTGAGGTTTCAAACTATTACATTCTTTCAGTTTCATCCAGAATAGTGTCACTTTGGGCCAGATCAATCTTATTCTATTAAATGGTTGATTCAGTAAAGATTCAGAGGCCGTTAAAATGTTAAAAACAGACTCATCAGTGTGCTGTTTTACAGGGGGAGGGCCATAGTAAAACATTTAATAAAAATCACTAAACGTGGTATTAAATGATTAATACAATTTGACATATAAATACAGTGGAACCCTAGCCTAACGACCATCCTGATATTAAGTTAACCTCAGAAATCAAGTCCCCAAAATTTGTACTTTAATATTGAACATCCAACAGACAATTCAGAGTTGTAAGACCATCGTGGAATTACGACCATTTTAAACCAGTGCCATGTATTGCCATGCTTCCATGGTTTCATGTAAAATAAGAAATTAGTTTCATGAAAAATTTATAAATAAAAATTACAATTATAATTCTACCTTGAATAATTCTACTATTAATGTTGCCGCCCCTTCTCTGTGGCTGGGCCGAGATAATTTTTTATGACATTAAAACATTTTACATATTTAAAACATATTTAACACATATTTAAAACATATTTTAAATCGATTCAAAACTGATTCCAAACTAACTCTCATTTTAACTTTGTTAGTGCTGTTAAGCAGGTTTTCACTTGGACCTGTGGCACATTACATGTCTAATTTAATACACAGCCTGACGATTTCTAGGATGATGTGATGGATACAAGCCAGAAGTGTGCCTACCTTTCCTGTTCTGGATGGTGACAGGGAGCAGCTCCTTGTCAAAGTGTCCCGCCTTCTGCGCTGCCTCACACTTCAACTGGGACTGAAGGGCAAATTCGTCCTGGTCTTCCCGTGACAAAGACCACTGCTTTGCGATGTTCTCCGCTGTCACAAAGCATGGTGGTGTCACACAATATCTAAAACAACTGGATTTGAGTTATTTTTTCAACATGACAATGGCTTTGGGGCTTTGTAAATAAAAAAAATCCAATAATCCAAAAACAAATTGAATATGATTGGCCCCACTCACCGACACCTTCACCCAAAAAGAAAAAAAATGGAAAATTGGAAATTTGCGCATGCACAATTTTCGACTTTTATTATTTAATTTTTTATTCACAAACCCCCCAACTAATGTCAGAGAAACTGGTCACTGAATAGATAACACAGTTTTAACTTATCGCGTCTTTGCCATGTAGAACCGAATAACCAAAGCAATATTAAGCCCAACTCAAAAATGCAACCACAAATATCACTGTTAACCCTGAACCATGAATAGACAAACACCTTCTTCAATGGACCACCTCACAATTAAGACCACAAAACATATTGTCACATAACATATAGCATGTACATTTCTTCCCCAAAATTTACAAATTATTTTAAGCTAAACAAAGAGATTCACAATCCGGCTTCAGTCGCAGGCTTACCTGTGATTCCCATGTGATAGTTATTGAAGACGTCCGTCAGGCCGTCATGGACACATGTGTCCACAAGGCCCGTGTCTCCCATTTTCGTCCCATTCCGAAGGTGCACGCAGTGGGGTGCCTACAAGTGTTATTTTAAAACCTTACCAGAAATGCTGCTACCATGGGTGTATTTCTGTTTTAAACAGATGCACATAGAACCAATGTGCCAATTAATAATAAATTAATAATTCTAAAACTACTATATATAATCTGTAACTATGCAAATACAGTCAAGTATACATGCAGCAGAACCCCCTCTGCAGAGGCCACCCAAGTGACTGAGATAAAGTGGCCTCATTAAAGTAGGTTACAAAGGCTGATCAGATGTGCAGATCTGTCAAAACACAGATACTGTGGCTGCTTTATCCACATAATGTCTTACCTTGCTCATGCTTTCCTGGCCTCCAGCTACCACAATTGATGCATCGCCCAGTCGGATCGCCTGGAAGCCGAGAGCAACAGCCCTCAGTCCAGACCCACACAATTGGTTCACTCCCCAGGCAGGCACAGAATCAGGGATCCCCGCACTGATACTAGCATTTCGGGCCGGGTTCTGCCCTTGACCTGTGGGAAACAAAGCCCAAACGACTGCATACCTGAATATATTATTTTAGGCTACTGCATAGACAGCTATGTCTCGTTTATCTGCGTACTTTGCTTTTCAAGGGTTTTGGCCGGATTAACAAAGCGTGTAGAAATGCCCTATTGTTCGAGTCGATTCATTCAAACTAAACAGATAATTTATATGAAACAATTGTGGTTAATGAAAATACATTGAGGACAGTCAAGTTGTTCAAATAGATATATCATATTCGACATGATAAGCGTATAGAATGCATGAAAAAAATTGGGCCATAATTTTTTCCGTAGACAGTAACTGTTTAACACTAGTGGTGTCATTTGGTGACTAGCATAGAACAACTGTTTAACACCAGATTGCGGCACTTTTGAGTTGTTCCACAGTAGTCAAATTACAATTATGGATCCTGTTGATTAAGGGGGGTGTATGCTAATTAAGGCATGTACGATTAATAGTTTGAATAAGGTACTTCATATTATATAAATGAATTTATGATAAAACCGATCAGACTTTATGTCTTTAACATCTAAACTTTTTCAGTACACAAAACACACCTGCCGTGAGGACTTGACCAAGGATGACCTCTGAGACATCTTCTGGCTGGACGCTCGCTCGGTTCAACACTTCTTTTATGGTCAGCGCCCCCAGGACGTGAGCTGCCTGCGACGCCAGGGCTCCATTGAAACTACCTGCAAAACATTGCTGACATTAAATACTCCCTCTTCAATTGATTTAGCCCATTATGAATCAGGTTTTTTGATGTTCAAATCTGTAACTGTGTGAATAGTTTAAGCAATATGTGCAATCACTTTAATAAAAGTACATACTTTTGTTATAATCATCAAAAGAATTGACTTTGGTTGTTACTGTTAGATTGGGTAATTGTGAATAGCCTTATTTAAGTTATCTTATACATATAGTATAATAGCGGCAGAGCCAGGGTAGAATTTTTTTTTTTAATTTAAATCGTATTTTGTTTATTTTTTTAAATGAAATTATATAAAGACATTAGGCAATGTCAACAAGGCCTCACCCCCTGTAGTTGCACAATATGTCTTAGAAAGGAAAGCATGCTGTGTGTCTGAGGCTGTAGCAGTGCTAATTATTGTTTGCTGAGAGGGTGGATTAGCACCTGTCCAGGGCTGTGTACTCTATGGGTCTCCAACCAGACTGCAAACTGTTACAGTATTAAACAATTGTCACCAAGACTGTCTCACTTGAGTCAACATACTGAATTGGGAACAACTAGCACAAGCTCAAAGTGGACTTTAACTCAGGGTTTCTGACTTGAAAAGATACTTTCTCTTGAAGACAAGTTTGTGTGGCTTCACTGCATTCAGAAAGGGAATAGCTCAAACATACACAATGTCATAAAATATTTGACCACCAGGCTATCTGGTGACAAACAACTACACAAGTGTGCGAACATTGTGTTTCTGTATTAAAAAACATACAAAACTTTGTTGATCTCGATGCTTGTAAACAATTATTTGTGTTAAATTCATATAAATCCACGATTAAAAAAATTGGAAATAAAAAATCATAAATATATAATGATTTTTTGGAGTGATTTAAATTTTCTGGTGGGGCGGTCACATGTCTAGGTGACCTGGTGGCCCCACCTATCTGGGTCATATGTTAATTTTTGTAGTGTTAAATTGAATTTTATTATTACACCACGATAGTATTGTTATGTACTGCATTGAGTTCGGTTTGTTTTTGTTCATACCCGCAATGTGGGCCAGTTTTAGAGCGTGATGTTTTAAGTACATGGGACAATGTCGAAAGACACCGAGTGGCCCACATTTGTTTGTATATAAATATGTTTAATCTCTACCAAACATGGTAGATAATAAATGTCAGACAGAAAGTCTGGCCATTTTCAAATCTATCCAGTCTTGGTGTTGTTGCTTTGCGTAAATATATACTGATTTTTGGAGTGATTTAAATCATGATTTAAATCAAACAACCCTGGGCAGAGCAACTTTTGCAATTTTTCGCAGATTTTTGACTGGATCCTGTCCTGTCAATAATTTGTTATTCATTTTCTAACGATTTCATCAACATTAAATAACACATTTGCACAAATGAGTTAGCATGTCGTAGTGGATCCTACACAAGTTGGAATTTTTTTACAAAATGAAGATATGAGCACGAAAACCAAATTGAGGGGGGACCTTTAATTCTTGTTGGGTTAGGGCTAAATGGTGAAGCTATACATTTTAAATACTCATTACTGAGCAGATAACTATTGATAAATTAATGAATAACCATCTTTTGACTTGATTATTTCATTGTACTCATCAATACTCAGATGGTTACAAAATGGTCAAAGAAAAAAGAACATCTTCATTACTACAATTTGTATACACACACACCCCGACCCACCCCCACCCACCCCGACCCACCCCCACCCACCCCGACCCACCCCCACCCACCCCGACCCACCCCCACCCACACCATCTTGAGATACTGAAATAACAAGAACAATATCTTTATTGTAAGATGTGTAGTTGCACTGTCAAAGTGTCAATAAGTAATCTAATAATAACAGTCAACCTGTCATCCAGATGATAAGGAAACAAATAATGTGAGCTATAAGTATCTTAATGTTTGGCTATGAAGTGGCCATATCATCCCACTGTAGGTCAAGACTAAAAATAGGTAAACAAAGTTAAATAAAATATTCTTTTTACATATATTCATAATCAAATCATATTATATGCACTGCAACTGTAACTGTCTGCATGCTGTAAGAGTGATTATGAAATCTGGATTTCACACCACACATGGACAGGGTACTATCAAATAAAACTGTTGGATTTGATGTAATGCTAGCATAGTTTATGGGGTACAAACAGACATAAGCAAAGGTCACTGCCATCAATTAATTCAAAACCCTGCAGTGCAGCCCAAATAGGAGTAAATGTCATGCCTGTTTTAGTGTTAAATAAATGGCTCTGTCATGCTAAAATGTATAATTATACATTTATTATTCCTGTTCATTGGGGACACGTGAGAAAAAATGCTTGTCCTGGTGACAGTAGTCACAATGTGATGCGAGGCATCAGAAGACAACAATCTAGACATCTATGAGTAATTGTGACAACTGGCTGTGGTATATGACACGCTATTCACTAATCGAGTGCATGACTGTCTACGCTGTCTACCATAGGTGGCATGACGCAGTGGGACGATAGCTAGTCCACCCACTGACAAATTAAGGTTCCTTTCTGTGTCATGTCAACTGCCAAATGATCACACGTTTTACACAAGTGTCATTACTAATCAACAGTTGGGTGCATACCAGTAACATTTTCCCACGCAAAATGTCCTGGTTTATACTGCTCATTTACAAACACACATTTTTGTAAATTTGCAAAAATTGTGGATGCATTTCTCTGCTAAACAATAACAGTAAACTCATAATGACTTTACTTTATTAATATGAGTGACACTGTGCAGAAATATCAACCAACGCGTAGGTTAAGATCAACGGAGAAGTCACTTCTCGTCGTACCTGTACTACGGACTGCAACTTATGGTGAACGTTGCTTCAGCCGACATGCGGCCATACTGTGGAACGACTTGCCTGAAAACATTAAACAACTGAACACTCTCAGCTCTATCAAGAGACACTTAAAAACACATCTTTTTAAACTGGCTTACGACTGACGTGATTGAGTCACGCTCTCGTTTTAATGACATTGCTATATACCAATGACTTATTCGTTATGTTTTATTAATGTGTTTACTATATAATATATATGTTTATTTATTTTTTAATGTTTAAATCAGCTCCTTACACTAGCTACTTTTAAAATAATCTATATTTTATAGTTTTATTTAATTTATGCAGTTTTATGTAAAGGGTGTATTTTATAGTGTTATTTAATTGATGCAGTTTCATGTAAAGCGCCTGAGAGCATTTTATCCTAATTGGATTCGGGCGCTATATAAATTCCGATATAATAATAATAATAATATTTGGTAGAATAATCAAATGTCACCACCAATTCAACAGTATAACCTCACTTCTGCCAAGGCAAAGGCTACAATCAAACTGGTCGCCTAACAGGTGGACCAGTCTGGGGCATAAAAATAATATAGCCATCTTTAGGCAAATTTGAATCTGACTGGACAAGAGGGCACAACAAACAGAAACACACCCACACTTCCTACAAGATTGTATTAATAATAAAGATGTTACCTATAATATGATTTCTAATAATTAGATAGAGTTTCATAGAGATGTGTAAAGCTACTTGCTCAACAATGTCAAGGAGGCCATGACCTTTATTTACTTGCTGCAAATACAGAACTTTTAGTTTTTTAAAACAGTTTGTCAATCACAAGTATTTAGTCAAGATTATTTACAATCAAAATTCCTTTCAGGAGTGAGATTTAGCGGTTGACCGGTCGCCAATGGTGCCCAAAAATGGCTTCGGGCGACTTAAATTTTTTACTACAGTAGCCTACATGGCGACTCGAAATATTTACGGAGCTGCAGTATTTGAGATGCAGCAAAACCAAAAGGAATGTTAATAAACATCTCAGAAGTGTTGTCCAGGCAATATTGCATTTATGTTAACCACAAATCATGTGTTTGTGACACTCAACATGTAACTGAACTGTCATTCTACACTGAAATAATAACCGGTCATGTTAATAATCTTGGCGCCATGTGGCGCCACTTATTATATATCCACACAGTGCACAGGGCGTTTCTGGTGAATTAATCGGGAACCTGGTTAAATGTTCTTTAGGCTGGCGCCCATTTATATATATATATATATATCAGGTTTGTTAACAAATGCAAATGCATTTGAATGTGCATTTGAATGTTGAGCATTTGAATACACATTCAAATGCCTCCATAAAATTTTTAATGCATTTGCATTTGAATGCGACCCACAAATATTTGATTTGTCAAATGTGCAATCAAACGTGCAATGAGACATGCAATCAAATGTACAATCAAATGCATGCGTAATTCTTTGAATAATTATTGTTGTTAAATTCACTTTCACAAGTTCACAACATGCCATTGAAAAAAGTGCTCTATAGTGAGCAGTACCCTTAGCAGATTATGAAATCATTGTCTGACCTGTGAATCCACTTTCACAATATGCTCTTTGAAAAAGTGTTCTGTAGATCAACTGGTCAATGCCTGAGCTGTTATCCATACAACATGAAAAGACCAACTGGTCTATAGGTTGATGGCTTCAGAGATTACCTGTTCTTTGAAACAAATCAAACAATGCAGACAAATGACTCCCTTGTGTTGTGTTGGCACTGTTGGGGTGCAGCTCATTGGGGGGAGGGTAAACATTAGCAATGCCAGCCCTAAATATGTACAGCCAAAGAGAGTGATTAGTGGTATATGTAATTATTCACCAGACCATCACCCCAGTGACCCCACCAGTGGACAGTCTATTGTCTTGGGTTCCCCTTCCATTCTGGTGGACCTGAATGATTAGCCTTTCATTCAATGCCATATTTGCAGTTAACTGTCAATTGTCTATTCCTCCCTCCCATTTCCACCACCTCTGCAGGCCTGGAACTGTGTGACTCAGTGTATGACTCCACAGACATGTTCATGTATTGGTACTTTGTGGTTACAATAATGTACTACTGTATTTATTAAATAAATAAATAATGTGTTTGTATACATTATCACATAGCAAGCAAGAAACTAAATAAGTGTTGCATAATATACAAATATACATGCAATCAGCTGTGTTTGTATGCCTAAGTTGTTTTTTTCTCCAAATAAAAACAAATCATTAATAGAAAGCTAAAACATTTAAAATTAATTCAAATGCATTTGCAAATGCGTAACCAAAACATTTGCATTTTGAATGCATTCCTGCAAAATGGCATTTACATTCGCATTTGAATAAAGTGAAACATTTGCTTTTGCATTCAAATGTGTTGACATGCATTTGTTAACAAGCCTGATATATATATCTATATATATATATTTATGTGGGACAATGCTAATGTTATTGACTCAGAATCGTGGCTAGTTTGCTGAAGACAAAAGTACAAGTCAGATGTATGTTTGTATACAAGCTTTTATAGTAAGCCAACTAATTATGTAAGAATACAATATGCATACATAATATAAAACGAAATCATCAAATCTAGGTAATTGAAAATTCACCAACTAACAGCAAAGGTGGGGGAACCGACCACACCAGGCCAATTCTGTAATGGCCAATTTCAGAATGGCTCCCCCCACCCCACCGTATATATATATATATATATATATATATATATATATATATATATATCGTGCGTGTGAAACCTTTTTAGTAATATATAGAGGTAAAATCAGGTCCTGTGAAAAATCAGCAGGTCCTGTAAACTGTTCAGTTCACGATTCCTGATGTCCTGTGACGCTTGGATACAGGACCTGATGTCATGTGACGCATAGACTGTTGCATTATTGGTGTGGTGGCTTTTGTGCCTTCTAGCTGTCTTTTGTGCCTTCTAGCTCTGCCTATTGTGCCTTCTAGCTCTGTCTTTTGTGCCTTCTAGCTGTTTTTTGTGCCTTCTAGCTCAGTCTTTTGTGCTTTCTAGGTCTGCCTTTTGTGCCTTTTAGCTCTGTCTTTTGTGCCTTCTAGCTCTGTCTGTTGTGCCTTCTAGCTCTGCCTTTTGTGCCTTCTAGCTGTTTTTTTGTGCCTTCTAGCTCAGTCTTTTGTGCTTTCTAGGTCTGCCTTTTGTGCCTTCTAGCTCTGTCTTTTGTGCCTTCTAGCTCTGTCTTTTGTGCCTTGTAGCTCTGTCTTTTGTGCCTTTTAGCTCTGTCTTTTGTGCCTTCTAACTCTGCCTTTTGTGCCTTCTAACTCTGCCTTTTGTGCCTTCTAGATCTGCCTTTTGTGCCTTCTAACTCTGCCTTTTGTGCCTTCTAGATCTGCCTTTTGTGCCTTCTAACTCTGCCTTTTGTGCCTTCTAAGTCTGCCTTTTGTGCCTTCTAGCCCTCTAAGTTTGAAGAAAATTTTTTATCAATACCCCATAAGAATTCAATAGTAAAAAATTTGTATTTGATCTCATTTTAGTCTCTAGTGTTGTCAAATCACACCCTATTAAAAGTGGATTTCATAACTAAGCCTAAGGCCTCGCAGTTCTGGAATCAGCTACTAGAGTCAGTTGTTCTTCGTTGTATTACTTCTAGCTTATCTATGTTCATCTTATCATATGACCTTCATTGTATGTAGTGTGTTCCAAATGAAGCCTAACTATTGCTTTGCACAGGGTACAATTAGCTGTTTCTCCCTATACGTGATATTTATCCTAATTAGCCGTAAAATTTGATCACCGCTGGCTTTCTGGCAGTGCCAGTGGCGTATCTCGCAAAGGAGGGTAAGCTTGGTCATCCATTGGATTACTATTAGTGGCCAGGGTTGTTTGATTTAAATCATGATTTAAATCGCTCCAAAAAAATCATTGATTTATAATTTTGTTTATTTCCGCCGTTTTTTTAATCGCTGATTATGAATTTAACACAAATAATTGTTTACAAGCATCGAGATCAACAAAGTTTTGTGTGTTTTTTTAATACAAAAGTACAAAGTGCACACACTTGTGTAGCTGTATTGACACCAGATAGCCTGATAGTAAAATATTTTATGACATTGTGTATACCAGATTTTAAAAAAATCGAACATTTCAGCCAAAGCCAAGGGAATGGGCCAACCAAGGCAATGGCAATGCCCGCCCCCCCCCCTGAATACGCTACACTAAAGACCAGTGGATGTGTTAATCACTACACTACCTCATTGTATTTGTATCTGTAAAGTAACTACGATTCACGCGTGGCTCTAGGCGGTCGCCGTGGGAAGTGATGCGAGTCGCTAAGGCTAAGCCTAAGTCTGAGACTAGTCAGAGTTGCACTTTGTAAATAAAACTAAATTGTAGACATGCCATGTGGCTCAATCGGATAGACTTAGTAAATGTTGAATGAGTACTACACCGTTTATAAGTTTATCTTACCAATGGGGGTTCGCACAGCGGATACGATTACAACTTCGTTGTTCATTTTTACTCCGTACGTAGCGAGTTCTCACACGACTCCAGTGACAAGCCGGCGTTTATCGTTCGACTCGCGTCTTCAGTCTCACTCACTGGCCGGCCGTGATCGTTCGATTCCTGTTCGGGTATTTCCGGAATTATGGTGTGATTTTTAAATTCCTTAAGGATATTTTGTGTTGACTACATATGTTACAAAAATACAGTTTCCCTTCTAAAATAGGACAATTATGATGTCAAAATGTTTAGTGGTGAAAAAAACGCACGTTAAATTCGCCGAAGATTTCGATATAGTGCTGCCCTCTCCCGGATTAAACTCATATTTATAGGGCGATAGAGATCAAAGTTTGATTTGTTTGAAATCTGACGTTTCGTGATTCGTTGATGTTTTACGTTGGCTTCGGAGGTGATTTTTACTTGATTAATGCTTTTCCATCTAAAAGCAACTTCCGGTGTATTTGCAGACAGGAATTTGTCAGTTCACCATCGACAACACCATGTTCTATCGCTTCATGCGGAGCCGAGCATACTGCTTGCCGATAGTAAACATCGCACGAACCGCCAGTGGCGGGGCAAGCACGGAATGCTTTGCTGTCACTTATGCGGACCATGGGGATCCCATGAAAGTGCTCGAGGGCAAGACATTGACACTTAAAACTGATCCTTCGTCGCTGAAGTCCAACCAAATCTGTCTACGTATGATGGCGGCACCGATTAACCCCGCAGATATTAACATGATTCAGGGCGTATACCCCGTCAAATTACCCTTGCCTCTTTTCGCCGGCTTTGACGGTGTTGCTGAAGTGCTGAGCGTGGGGGCAGGCGTGAAACGTTTGCAGTCGGGGGACTGGGTAGTGCCAAATATAATATCGGGATTGGGGACGTGGAGAATGTTCGTGGTTTGCAACGAAGACGACATGTGGAAGATTCCAAATGACATCCCATTGCTGAGTGCTGCAACGCTGTCCGTGAATCCGTGTACAGCATACCGCTTGCTGACCGACTTTGGGCATTTAGAAAAGGGAGATGTGGTTATCCAGAATGGAGCCAACAGTGCTGTGGGCCAAGCCGTCATTCACATTGCGGCCGCAATGGGTTTACAGACGGTGAACATCGTGCGCGACAGACCAAACCTTGACATTCTCGTGAACACCCTGATAGACATGGGTGCCACCCATGTGATCACCGATGACTTCGCTCACTCGCCTCAGATGAAAGTGCTCATGGGAACATTGCCAAAATCTAAGCTGGCTTTAAACTGTGTCAGTGGGAAAGGTGTAGCAGACATACTAAAGTACATGGAACAGAAGGGCGTGATGGTCACGTATGGAGGGATGTCGAAAAAGCCATTGATGGTACCGACCGGTTCATTTATCTTCAAGGATGTCAGGCTGCGCGGTTTCTGGATGTCGCAGTGGAACAAGGAAAACAGCAACAGTCCAAAGCGACGTGAAATGTGGGACTATCTGTGTGGGTTAGTGCGGAAAGGACAACTACTGCCGCCTCTCTACAGAAGTGTGCCACTTGAACACTTCAAAGATGGTGTCAGAAGGACAATGGAGCCGTATGTAACACAGAAACAAATTCTTGTAATGGACAAGTCTTTGTTGTAGACAGCATAGGAGATCTTGCTGTCATTTTGTTGATTACACTTGAGATGATCTGTCATTGTTCAGCTTATTCAACGAAGAACGAAATGAACACTTCTGATGCCAGATAAATTAAACATGTGATTTTGATAAACATATTGGCACTTCTTATTTCCTACCAGAGGCAGATGCAGAGGTTTATGGGGTTTTGTTTGACCTCCATTTTTGTACAACCCTTTCTTGAGGCATTTTATACACCCTTCTGTTTTTTTATGCTCACCAGTAAATAGCAAAACTCACAATTACGAAAATTGCACCATTTTGCAAAAGAATGTTACCCATTGTCACAAATAGTGGGAGCACACTATGTCCTACACCAACCTAACAAAGTTCATGTGTATCCCATTTGAAAGCAAAATGTATTATGGCATTACTTTGGTGATTTTTATTTACATTGTTAGTGAGAATAGTGCGTGCGTGCGTGCGTGCGTGCGGATTAATTAAATACATTCATTACCAAGTTCTTCTGGGGTTAATTGGTAGATATTCAAATAAATTTAATTTGCTCCAAGTTAAAGGACAGACTGCCAAATTTTTAGTTGTTTTAAAGGTCCATTCACAAAAATGCATTTAGTTCTTCCTGAACTGGCAGCAAGAATGCATGAATTCACCTATGTCTAATACCCTGTAGACAATTAGCAGTAATGGTATGTGTAATCTTCTTTTATAAAACAATGTAGTTGTACTATGAACTATTGCAATTTACTCTTTCTGAAGCATTGTCATTGTAATTGACTTCAGAATCAGTGTAATTGTATTATTTGTTTTGAAGTGCTGTAAATGAGCTTATGGTGCTGTGTAATCATAATTGTCAATTGTAACTGAACCTGTTATGAAGGTGAATGAGTAATCTTTATATTGACATACAGTAAAAGATGTAGACAAATACAAGAACACAAATTTTATTTGTGTAAACCACCAGAAAAGCCAACAAAAACAAGCACATCTTTGGACGGACTTTCTAGAAAACAGTATTACGAAGCATCAATGTTTTCTACCATAAACAGCACAATATAAAAGTTCTGTTCTTATATGTAAAACAAAAAAATCACACAATTATGCCAGTGACACAGTACTCATCCTGGAAAGCAGATTCCATGATTACAACACATCTGGTTAGTCACAAGTGTCACATCACGTTGACACATACAAATAGAAATTATATTAATAACAGATTGAGTTCTAGGAATGTAGGTGAATTTACATCTTCACATGTGTACCATGCCAAACACTTTCTGAAGTAAATGTACCGGTAAATTACGGTATAGTACCTCGCAATAAAGTACGCCTAGAACCTATTTTAAATATGTTTTTACATGTATGCGCAAGTATACTACAAACAAAACCAATGCTTAGATTTCCACAAAGAAACACAACATTAATATTTTACAAGAAGCCTGCAGTTCCATGCAATTTTTTATAGTTTGTGACAACTACAAGAAGTCTTTCATGCAACTCTTCTTCACAGTTTTTAGTAGCATAATAAATGCATGCCAATTTTCTGCTGCCCAGCTGTTATGTTCTACCTGGTATTCCACCAACAGTAGTATATTTTTCCCATCACTCATCCCAAGAAGCATCGACAGATTATTCAAATACTTCTGGCATGTTTTTCACTTGGGGGATACCAACAAGCCCAGTATTTAGCTAATGATTAGTCACAATTGGAATTTGTATATGGGCCAATTCCCCTTCAGAAATGCTGGACATTTAGACTGTTCATTAATCAAGATGTACTCCCACTGCCGTCACAAAAAGGGGCGATCAGATTAGAAGAACCAGCTGCGAATTATCACATTTAGTGACGAATGTATCGGCTTGTGTTGTGTTGTGGATTGTATTACCTTGAAGGTATTTTATTTTGCTAAAAGTTGCGTTTTCAAAAAGAATTAGAACTTGCAGCAACAAGTTATAGGCACTTTAACACCATGACACTGCTATTGGCTATTCCTGTTCCAGAATATTTTGCACTGCTTTGTCTGAACGATGTTGTTGAACGAGTATCTTCACCAATGATGTATACACAAAGACGATATTTTACCTCTTGATGTAGCCTGTCACAGAAGGTTTGAAATAGTGTTTTGTATGTGGAGAGTTGCATGATTTGTCTCATGAGCCAGTAAAATATCATGCATGAATTATCAAATAACATAAAGGGGTTTACACATCCAAAAGTATAGTGACCGCAGACTCTTGTGATAGCCAAATACGTGTGCTGTTGTGCTTTGAATATTTCATTGAGCACATTGTAAACGACATCAATTTCATGACGTAGAATGTCACAACAAAAGTGTGGTCACACTCGGCTCAACTGAGATGTC
Source organism: Lamellibrachia satsuma (assembly GCA_033239005.1). Classification (NCBI taxonomy): domain Eukaryota; kingdom Metazoa; phylum Annelida; class Polychaeta; order Sabellida; family Siboglinidae; genus Lamellibrachia; species Lamellibrachia satsuma. The sequence goes on along the minus strand of BSQZ01000036.1, from coordinate 5,412,273 downwards.
GCCAATCAAATGTGACCAATCAAATGCATAACGTTACCAAAAATACTCATTCTGTTCAACAATATGCGATTTCATATAGCAGAACAGATGCAAACCACAAACACCAACAGTCGACACAAACTCCGTGTACATTAATTCCTTATTAACATGTTCCTGTATCTGCAGATCTCCTTTACCATTGACCTATATTTATTGTGAACAACAATTTGTTTGCAGCGCCTTACACGGTTTCGTGTGGTTTCCCTCATTTCGCACTGTCCATCAAGTCGAGCAGATCCTGCTCCTCCCCACCAGTGTTTCCCACATCCAGTTCTCCCATGATACGGCTCAGCTCTGTACTCTCCCCTTGCTGTTTGGGAAAGGGAAAATACTGTGACGGTTGTTGAAGGTCTCTCCTTAGTTTCATTGCTCACCTCATATTAGAATATTTCACGAAAATTCAAACCTCTTTAGTATCGATTACGGCATGCTAGCTTGTTTGTAAACATTTGTTACTTAGTTTTGCGAAAATCACCAGACAAACTGTTAAATTAATTTTGACTGGATTCGGCCTTTTTTATGCAGCATTCCCATGTTTCATTAAAATAGTGGCGCAGTGGATTTTTATCGGCAAAAAGCTGCTTTTATAAAAGGGCATTAAACAAATAAAAAGGAGCACTTCAGTGTTTTTGGGACTTAAAGGCATTTTAGCTGTTCAAACAGTGTCAATATGAACTAATATGCAGAACACAAAACAGGTTGTGTGGGCTTGAATGGAATGTATTGCACAGAAAAGACTGTGATCATGTAACCTACCTTTGAGGCGTCTATTTTGATTACTGTTGTTTGGTCTGTCTCTACTGGCTGTGCCAGGGCAGCTTCCCTGGAAACAAATATTATTTGCATTAAAAATCAAGTTTTACAATTATGTGTTACACTTACAAGTTAATGTCACCAAATGAACATAGTGTCTGCTGTGGAAAGAATGTACTACTTATGAGACACTCTTCCCCATTATATTCTTTCTCGTCATACATATATAATGTACTTATACCTTATTTCCATTGAAAGAAACAGATGTAGAGCAGGTGATATAAACATAATTCATAGACTCACATAGCTTAGCAAAATTGTATAATGTAACAATGAAGATGGACTGTTAAACAAAAGCATTCCATCAACGGCAAGTATAACCATAAACACAGGGCATGTTTTCAAATAGCCAAAGAAATGTCATAATTTGAAATTAATTACAGTCAGTCAGTTTCTACTGATACTATCAATGTTAGAACAATGAATAACTACATACTCCAGTTAGTTTTTACTGATACTATCAATGTTAGTACAACGAATAACTACATACTTCGGTTAATTTTTACTGGTACTATCAATGTTAGTACAACGAATAACTACATACTCCAATTAATTTTTACTGGTACTATCAATGTTAGTACAATGAATAACCACAAACTCCAATTAGTTTTTACAATGAATAATCACATACTCTAGTTAGTTTTTACAATGAATAATAACATACTCCTCCTCCTCGTCTGTGTTAAATAGATTCAGCCGGAACTCTGGTGTTCCGCCTTTCATTTCACATCTTCCGATCAGTTTTGAAAGCAGATCAAGTTGTGCGGTTGCAAGAGGGTTGGGTGCCATGGCCGAGTCCTGTGACAACAAAACATCATAGGAATTTTTTTACAACCAGATTTTTAATTATAATATTAAATTTAGTAATAATATTTTATTTGCTTTGGCAATAACAAGATTGAATAAAAGTACAATGGTACAATGTAAATGAATATTAAACTGTATGCATAAACTTAATAAAATTTAGATGAATTTTTTATATAAAATAAACCATTTGTTTAAAACTAAAAAAAAGTTGGAAAAAGACTGAAATGTTTCTTGATTTTGGCTTGAGTGCACATTAATCTAGACTCAGGGCTGCAAGCTCAGACAGGTCCGACAGCCAATGGTAGGTACTTTTGCAGTCGGGCTGGTAGCAGCTGTCAGAACAATTTCTAAAATAAATCTCGACCTGAATTCAATATAGCAACTGAATAGCTGCATTGATGACTGCACTGGCAGCGATATTGCCACCTCGCAAGTCACAAAGAATTCACATGATGACGGCAAAACGGGATAGCCAAAACTACGGATAGTTCTGCCACGGACTGAGGAACAACAATATTTAATAGTTGTTGCTGATCTTTGACTCGGTTGCAAATAATTTTAGAGACTTCATTATTTGGATATATCGGTCAATAGGAGTACGAACGTCCAATAAAGTACTTTTTCGATGAAAAATTAGGCATAAATTGCAAGATACTTTGGTAGTGACCATGCTTTATGGTGTAATGCTGCCAAATCAGATAATTGTTCATTTTGTTTTTGACTAAAATGTAAGAGGCAGAAAGTGATGAGGAGATATTGGTATATCTGGGCTAGGGGCAGGTTACTAAGATATGGACAGTGATTTATACTGGCCACAGTGACCATGTTATATGGTGTAATGTTGCTGACTAAAGCATGGCGTACACTGGTATTTTCCCCCCGACTCAACTAATCAGTGCAGGTCGAGTCAGGTTGGATCGGTGTCAGTTGGCTAATGTATCCCCACATCCGACTGAAATTGGGGTGAGTTGGTGTCAGTCAGGGCCGGGTAGTCGAAAGTTTTCAAGCAGTGTATAAAAACAGCCTGATTATCAGGCTCGGTCTGGTTGAGTCTGAACGAAGTTGCCTACGTATCCACCTCAGTTGGGCAATCGGTGGTAGTTCTCGGTTGGTGAAGCGGCAGCCAATCAGGAGCACACACATTCACTGTCCACGCACACTGGCCAGATGATGGAGACCATGTGGACAACCCCACGAGAAGAGTTCAACAGAAATTTGTACATCACGACATCCATGCGCAGTAGGGTGCAAAACTAATCATGGTCAGTTAGCTGAAATTCCCACACCAGGTTACCGCATAGGCACACTGCTTTTGATGGAGGTGAAAGCAGCATGAGCGATTACATTGTCACTGATGACAACGTCTCTGCAGGAGCAAAATAGCTACTGCTATAGCGGCTGCTCGTGTCTGCACGTCCTCAGCACCATGTTGGTGCTGTCTACTAGGACCGCCATGGATGGGATATTTTGCCACCAGGGTCAGGTCAGTAGTACCCGATCAAGTCGGACTCAGTCGGTGTCAATCAGTGTAGTGTATCTACCCTAGTCGGGGTGAGGCGGGCATGTGGACCATCTGATCCGACCTGAGTCAACCAGCACTCATTAGTTAAGTTGGGTAAGATTGGAGGGAAATGTGCCAGCGTATACCATACTTTAGGTAATTCTTCAGCTCATTACAGTTCCCATCGCTTGTATTCAACAATCAGCACACTTATTCTCAGGTGCAATATCACGGCTGGTAGAATATCGGTTAGGTTGATAGATTTTTAAACGGGTTGACAAAAATGTTTTTCACTTTCACCCCTATCTAGACTCTTTCAAACATAACTAGATTTTTTTCAGAGATATTTTTCTGACAGTAATTTTTATTGTATCCAAAAAGTTTATTTTGTTTTTTAAAATGCAGGAATACACATAAATCATAGTTTTTTATTTTATTATCAATCGGATTCAATAAAATCTAATATGATCTCACATAAAACTTAGGATGTACGTTGAACTTGCTACAACTGCTTTTCAAATAATGAGAATAATATGTTGCGAAAATGATTTTTCCATTGCAAGTACTTATTAACCCTTTGTGAACAACTAGTGGACCGTCTTGTGTCTAATGGTTATTTTTATAACAAAGTGATTTCCCCTGATTTAATCATAAAATCTGAGTAGAAAGTTCAAGGGGTAATTTCTCACCCCCTCTGCAGTGGACGAGGACTCAACGTGGGTGCTGCTGACCTTAGCTTCCAGGGCTGGACGGGATACATTGTACCTGAAACCACACAAAGGGCGTCAGTTAATGCGTCATGCACAAAAGCTTGAGACCTTTTAGAACAAGTGTCTCCAGAAGATCTTACGGGTATTTTGACCAAACACGATCACCAACGAATAGCAACCACTACATCACTAGCAACACCACAGTTGAAGAGATGGCTAGGGCATATGTGACTCTGGCATAGACAGCCGGTAGAAGGGACCAACATCTTCTGAAAGACACAGGCAATGTGGGGTGAATGAAATTACCCAAGTTTCTAAATGGCATCAAGTAGACTCAAACCCAGATCCTCTCAATTGACAGTCTGGTATTCTAACCGCTGAACCACCATGCCCCTGTTAGTGTGATATACTTACATGTTAGTTCCCAAGCGCGTGCCTCGATCGCCCCTTATGTCAAACGACCCCTCAGACTTAATGTGCTTCCACTTCCCGCCACAGTTAAACTGCATTGTTTTCTTCTGCTCCCCAGTCAAAGTGTATATGCTGCAGCAGAAGCACAACCACTACAAAACAAACACTTTGATATCATCAATACTCTGTTGTTTATGACCTATTTATCCTCTTCATACCCTAGTTGCAGGCCTGCCTCGTTGGCACACAACAATACACTGTAATATTGCATCATTCTTGATTGCTCAACAATAATTTTTTAATATGAACAGTGTGTGATGTGTGCGTGCGTGCGTGCGTGCGTGCGTGCGTGTGTGCGAGTGATACAAACGGTCATTATATTTGAGTTTTTTTTGTAAATTACTATAGCTTCATTAACAAAGACAATGTGAAAATGTAAACAGGTGCAAGAGGCAACACGTCAAACACTGGTAATAAATGTGTGCCCAATGCTTATAAAAAAATTCAGTGTATATATATTATATAATGTATTTTTTGCTGAATAACATGATATATTCTCACCGAATGGTTCCGGGCAGTTCCGTGCCCCAAGGTATCGGGCCATCTGTGGGCAGCACAAAGTGGCCATTGGAAGATTGTACCTTGTCCTTCAGGAATATGGAAACCTAGTGTAACAAAAGGTTCTATTAAAACATCATCCTCAGTTGATCTAGCGCATTGTAAATCATATTTGTTGGTGCTCAACTTCGTAGTGTGTGAACAGTTTCATACTTTTGTTAAAATCTTTGAAAGAATTGCCTTTGATCAATACTACAACTCATTCAACAGACTGGGCAACTGGCAAAAATGTGAACACTTTTATGTTATAGTATGTAGTGCCAGATTACTTTTGCTTTTTTGGCAAATTTTGTCTGGATCCAGTAAAAAATAATTTAATAATTTTTGTCAATGATTTCACCAAAACTAAATAAGAAATTTGTACAAACAAGCTAGCCTGTCAGTGGTTACAAGATAGGTTAAATTATTTATGAAATCGAAACTAGCTAAAAAAACTTAATTGAACTGAATGGACCTTTAATTGGAATATATGTCAATGAACTCAGATTTCTACAATTTGTCTTAAAGAACCTTATGTGCTAACTGTGTGAATGAGACAAACTGTGTGTGCATATGTGCAGCGTAATGCAACTCACCCTGATATGCATGTCTTGAAAGAAGTGTAGAAGTGTCTGTCGAATCAACATGAATTCACCCATTGTGAGTGAAGCAAAATGCTAGAAATAAAGAAAACATTTAAACAAGCTGATTTCAGTGTATACAACCATTTTTAGAAAAGTTAAATGGAGTTGAGATGAACAAATTATAAAATAATCTAGACAAATTTGTCAAATGATTTGAAAAATGGCAGACGTTATTCAATTTTGGCAATGGAAATGGAAATGAAAATAGAATATAAAATTGTAGATGCAATCATCAAAATGTAACAATTAGTCCAAATAGACTAATTACACCCCTGCAAAAACAATGGTTAGGTCTCATTTATAATATTGCATACAAGCCTGCAAGCTATATAACCTAATAAACACAAAGGTGAGGTTAAATGAATACAAAGAAGACCAATTAAGCTTATTCCAGAACTGAGAGCCATTAATTATAAAAAAACTCATAATAGACTGTGGTTCGACAACACCAGAGTAAAGAAACGCAAGAGGAGCCCTAATAGAAGTTTTAAAAGTATTGAATGGTTAGGGACATATCGTCAGAAATATTTTCTTCAAACTTAAGGAAGGTAATAGAACAAGAGGGCATGAAGTAACAACATATAAAAATAACTGTAGGTTGCAACGTGGAAATAAAATGTATCACTTGGTCCTTAATCCATTATTTAACCTGTTACTTAAATTTATGAAATGTAGCTGGAAAAGATTTCGATTTGAAGTCAGCATTCAACTTTAAATACAAGCAGACATGACACGTACAATCACATACATACATGGATAAAGAGGCGGTAGACGTTGTCAACTTGTGTGGTGATCCCTGGTGAATCAACAACAAATTGCTTGATGGCATCCATGTGATTGAGCGTGATGAGTAGAATATCACGCGGTCGCAGGGCAAGCGACACCTGGTGCTTGAATGCCATCGTCATCAGGTCATACAGCTGTCAACAAAGGAACAGAATTAACAGACAGTTTGGTCAAGCATTATTATAAATATTTGTGCAACCTGATCAAATTGAAATTGTTAAGGTATATAGTTATTTGCTTGTGAAGGAGCAGTGTAAACTAGATATAAGAAAGTATTAATTTTCACAGAGGATAATAAATGAATGGAACTAATCATCTAGTAATTGGGTAAATACTAGAAGTGTGAATGAACTTAAGTTATATATATGAGCAAAAGCATGGTAATGCGTTATAATTGTATAAATCGTGGTAGTGTTTGCATATTGCATCATTAAAAAATTAATAAGAACCTAATATATGTTTTCCTTCTGTCATGTTACAACCTTTCAGTGTTAAGTAACAAGAAAACCAAGCCTTGTTGTGTAAAAAGGTTTACCGGTAGTACTTCCTATTTTCATGTTTATTTGATAAAATGTTGTGAGAAACACAGCTATTTTGGGACATGCTCACGGAAGTCATTTGCATATGGCTAATTTGTAAAAAATTTTTTTTAGCAAATTTTTATTTGTCTTTGTCAAGTGCGTGAAGTGTGTCTGTCAAAACAATATTTGTCAGATCTCTATCAGTATTCATAGTAAAATATAGCAGGACGTCAACGTCGTGCTCTCTACCGCTGTACACATACAATATTAGTTGTGTGAAACTGTTTTCTTATGTTTTCCGGTTTCTGACAAGTATAAATACCAACAGTAAACCAATGCTGCAGACTGTCTGTCAATTATGACATATGTGACACTGCATGGTGTTTCCCAGAAAAATAGACACAAAAGTGGTGACGCGGCAAGAGTACGCATATTCGTGTATTACGTTTGCTTTGCCGACGCCATATTTGAGTGCCTAAAACATGTGTCTATCAAAGTTCATGCATTTGTTACAATCTAATGCATGTTCCTGTTTGATAATATAAAAGTGATACTATATGGAAGACATTGCAACAACTGTATCCGTTGTCCGTACAAAAAGTTACAATGATTTATAAGTGATGAATATGCCTTCAGTGAAGAAATGTGTGCGGCTATATTCATGAGAATTTGACAGATTTTATGCACGTGCGTTATAAATTGAAAGACACAGTTAACATTCGTCAATGGGTTGACGGACATATTGTCCTTTGTTTCATTTAAGCTGCACTCTGTGTCCGTACAAGCGTTTGTTAAAATAAATAAAGTCTGCATTAGTATTGCACATTTTGTTTGTTTATTTTCTTTATATAGATACATTGTCTGTCAAATATAACCTATGTGCCTTTAGCTTAATAAGCAAACAGGACAGATCAAAACATCCATACTACAGATAATTATGTCCACTAGCCAGTTAAAGTGCTAGGTAGCTTCCTCTTTTATTTAAAGCAGGATAATAATCCTGTGAAGTTACATTTTCAGTGATTACTACAATTGTTCTTGCTGTAGCACTTGATGTGGGTAACGGCGAGTATTGTATACAACATCAGTAATATACAACTTTGTCATATAAATAGTGTAATGTTGTTGAGTACTTCACCTTACATTGTAAATTAAAGCATTTTTGGAAATAACATTTAATCAAGTGTGTTGAAAACATACTTTTCTTCCATTTTTGTCTGTCAAAAATAACGCATATTTTTTTTATATAAAAAAATAGGTAAAGGTCATGTGATTGTATCAAACTTAGTGAATCCTAAAAATATGTTATCCTAGCTTACAAAAAACATCAGTTTCAAAAGGAAATACAAAAAAATATTTTGGTGCATGTGTCCAGAATTTGTAACACCTTACCGTGATTTTGCTCATATATATATATATATATATATATATATATATATATATAGATGACAAATGTTTGGTCTCTTAATAAAAGCCAATGGCTTCCATGTCTGCTTTCCATTTTCTTCTTTTGATAGCAGACATGTATAGCCGAGTCCATCAACATCCTTACAGTACAGTCCTTTATAAAGGCCGGTTTACATGATCGATGAATTGTCCAATTTGTCAGCCAAAACAGCGTTGCATGAGATGTCATGCGACACTGTTTTGGCTGACAAATTGGACAATTAATCGTTACAAGAATCGGTAGTGTAAACACCCTTCGTGACAACAATTTGTGAGGCCAATTTGTGGCTATGTGTTGATAGGATTTGGGCTCGTCCAAATTTGGCCAACAATAGGCAACGATTTTAGAGCAGTGGCCAATCAGCAATGGACAGCAGGTGTTCACGTAGTGACCTTTCGAGCGCAAATGTCGCAGTGTCTAGACATGTCACTCATCTAAATGCACACATAATTTAGCTGCGTATTATCATGTGACAATGTTGCCAGACCAATTGCGGCACATATCACTGGCCTCAGTGTTAGTCAAACTAATTGGGCCTCCTAATCCCACGTGACACAACAGTAAAACCACGTTAACTCGAAAACATGGTACGTGTGGCTTTGGGCTGACTACACTTAAGACCTTTTTAGACAAACACTTCGAAAATGTTACACATTTTGTCATGACAAATTCAATACAAAATAACAGGATCATTTCACTAAAAGTCATTTATTTATTTGGTGATCAAATTGTATCATTTGATTAAAGGAGCATATCGCTCAGGGCTATGCAGTCCATTCTACCTTTGGTGAGTTATAGTCCAAGGCCTAGGCCCAGTTTGGTGAAATGATTTTTTTAAGATCTTTGTTTTTAAATTTCCATTTTCAAGACCTCAATGTGTTAAAAATGCTAAATCCAATTTAAGACGTTTAAGACTCCGCACACACCCTGGAAAATCAGGCCAAATGTTCGAGTTAGTGAGGTTTCTGTCATGTCAGATCACTGTGTATGTGTGGACAAACTGTGGCGAGAAATAAATGAAGGATTTAGAATTTTGCATTTCCAGTTAATGAGGTTTTACTGTACATGTCTAACACAACCAGACTGAACACAACTGAAAGATCCAAAAATGTAGCAATAAAAATTTGACACTTTACACTAAGCTTTACAGTACGATCAGCCATTTGTAAAGCAACTGACAGAATCATGTTATCTATGAAGCAACAACTGACAGATTATAGAAATCTACCTTATTCCCCACATGAATTCGTCGGTTTTTCACTGGGAGTTTGTCCTATGTACACATATACAGATATATACATGAACAAATTATCGATTTCTACCCATTTTTACCTGAAAGTATTTACATAGAAAGAACAATGAAGTTAACGAACACAAGAGAACTGGTTTTGAACATAAGACTTTTTTTGCACATTTTTACTCATGCTGGCGTTCCATGTCTACAAATTGCACTGTATTACACCAGAACCCATTCTGAAGTTCTCGGAAAAAAACACAACATGACAGTTACAAATGTTTCTGACTCAGTATTTCCGTGTCGTTTTGAAGTGCTAGGAAATGAATGGCAGCCACCATTTTTTCCATATCAAAATCAGAGGAATATTTGTAGCTAGGGCCGGAACGACACACCAGTGCACTGGTGTTTCGTGATACACACCGCATGGTATGGTACATGATACACGACACCTGTATCGCAGTACACTACGATATGCGATAGCGGTAGCCAAAACATTATTTGCATCACCTTTGTGAAGCAATAAACGTCCAACGTGAACCACACATGCCTGTGTGTCAATAAAATAGTAAAATATAACATGTAATATGTTTCCCAAATGTATATCAAACTTTAATCTATGTAAAATCTTTACACTATTATTTTTTCAATGCGCACATGCAAATTTTGACCTGATGTGAGTGATGATGTGATGTCTGCTGTAGCATTGCCTTGTTCACGTGATAAATAAACATGTGTTTTACTGTTGTTGTATCATTCTAGTCAGCCTAGTTTGTATCGCAATATGTATCATATCGTGACCTCTGTATCATGATACGTATCATAATGTGAAGTAATGTATCGTTCCGGCCCTATTCATAACAAGTACACAAGAAAAATGCCTCCCTTTTACAATGGACAGTTGATCCGTTGATCTGCAATTGTAACTGATATGGTGTAATCATGATTGACATGGTGTAATTGTACCTGACATGTTGTAATTGTGACTGACATGGTGTAATTGTAATTGGAAAAATGTGTAATTGTAATGAAAAGTAATTAATAAAAATTGTAATTGGTCCCATGGACTCCCTTTTTTGTAAATGAAGCCATGAAGGTAAGCCACAACTGGCTACATTGACATCTCTTCAGTGGGGGTTGTGACTGCACAGATCGTAGTCTACCCTGACCGCCACACCTACCTTGTCCATGCTGGCTGCATTTAGCCGCATGATGGATGCATGTGCCAACCGGTCAAACACTGTCCTCATGGCCTTCTTTGAGTAGATCTCCTGTGGTTTGAAGAGTTCCTCCATGAAGCGTGTGTTAAACATCGTACTCGTGATGTCGTGCATGACTGCAAGGAATAGGAGGCACAGATAGATGTGAAGTCTAAACATAGTTACATGCTCAGTTCATGGTTCACAAATTCTCCAGAGCCTGCTAAGAAAGGTGACGCTATTTTTATTATGGTCTCAAATATGCATGTGGATGTATGTTCATACTGCCAGTTTCACATATTTTAGGAAAATTAACATAGCCTCATTAGGTTTTATCAAAATAAATACAGAGGTAAGTTTTTTGTGTGGAATCTTGCCAGAATCGACTTTAGGCTAACAATTACATAGATAACCACTGGGAATTATCTGAACTGCTATAGATATGTTAGTTTCGAGAACCTGTGCTATGGTACTGTATGACTGCTGCTTCATGTGCCTTATCAGTTGCGATTATGATAAGTAACATCAACATTAAAGTGAACATGCACAGTATTTTGTCATGCTCTGGGCAAAGCCTTCAAAAAAATTTTATAAATCAGTAAAAATAAAAAGTGCCTTCTTAAGAAAAATCTTCCACAATAAATTTAAGTCTACATATTTACAAAGTTATGCAGTGTATATGCATACATGTGAGTGATTGCAGAAATGCAGTGAAAACAACAATATATATTTGCAAAGTTCTACACTGTTGTAGTGCAATGTTCAATGGTGTCATGTGATGCAGTAGCTTGGAAACACCCACTCAACCTACCTGCTTTATGCAAGTCTGCAATAAGATAATTCATCATAAAGCCACACTGCAAATTAAGAACACGTAAATGTTCTTGAAAAACGGCATTTTGTATTTCACTTGAGTCCGTTGGTTTCATACAGTGATTAGTATTACTCTATTAAAAAAATGACAATGTCAATGCACAGAAAAAATTCATATATCCTATTAACAACATTCCACGACACATATTTTCAGCTCAGCATTAAATATTACTTATTTTGCACACATTTTTGAACATTATAAACAATCTCTCTTAATATTATGTACCCCAAGAATAGTTGCCAATCAATTATTTGTCCAATCTTTCTTAATTTGTTTTGATAATTTCCTGGTGATTTAATTATAAGACATAATTATAATACCAGGCATGCAGTAATATATTACAATAATAGTGTAACAATTTGTCGATCGCAACTGCGTTTAATTGTTGCTAATTGTCATTCGGATTTAGTGGTGATAGCAGTGATGTAATTAAGCTGCTAAAACGTTCGCCAACAGAATAATAAAATGGTGTTTACATTTGCATGCTGTTTTCGCAGCTATATGATTCAATTTTATAATTCGTGTTCAACTCACCTTTCTTCGCTTTTTCGTCGGGTATATTTTGCGCCCGTAATCGTTGATCTAATATATACATCATCTCCCCTCCCAAATTAATGAAAAGGAGAGGTAACGTTTTCAGCGACATAGCTAAATAGTGTGAAAATGCGTTTAGTATACTATAAGTTCAACAAATCGACAAGGTAAATTTCCGCGAAGCGCGCGTTCTCGATTCGTGAGCGATCGATTTGGTGTCAAGGTCGTTGCTAACTGACGCGCAGGTGCTCGCACTTTTTAATGCATGCGTTGCTAAGGGTGAGAATCAATCGCAAATGAAAGGCAGTCCGTTCCCTTTTGTTGTGCGATATTCTATTTCAGTCTTAAGTAGTTATACTCCAAACAGCCCAATCTTGAGCTAACGCAGGAGTTTGGACTAACGGCTTTTAGTGTCCCTTCCGAAAGACACGGGCAAAAGTGGGGTGAACAAAATTGCCCAAGTTTCGAAACGGCGGAGGTGGAATCAAACCACCGTCCTCTCGATCGACAGGCGGGTGCACTAAACATTAGACCACTACTCCCCTCCCGCTCCCAAGCATATATACTAACAGGGAAGTCGGGGCCGCAGTTGAGCTTATTATCTTCTTCTACTATGTCTATAGGCTATAGCTGGGCCTGGCTTTATAGTTCGATCAACTTTTTAGTATTAATCGTGGCGGCTACGCCTAAGCTTAATTCTGATAAATATGTATATGCACATAATATGTTCCTTTACCATAATATTTGCCACGGACACAGGGGGGGTCTATATAAGACCTCTCCTCCATGGCCTGGAGGTCTTAATTGAGACTACTATGACCCCCATGGATCCGCTGCTGCATACGTGCGTGCATGCACCCATATGCGTGCGTGCATATATATATATATATATATATATATATATATATATATATATATATATATATATATATATATATATATATATATATATATATATATATATATATATGTGTGTGTGTGTATATATATATATATATATGTATGTGTGTGTATATATATATATATATATATATATATATGCTAAGAGCCCACAAACACGTGCATATGCCATACACATGCACGCATTAATACATACATGCATACATGACATACGTACGTTGTTGTATTTAAGTTTTTTTTTGTTTTTCTAAGTTATATTAAAAACCTTGTATAATAATTTGTATTCATTTTTCTTACGTCAAATCTGAAAACGAACTTTGCGTGCCTTTTTCGTTTTTACGTGGCAAATTTTACAACGAAAAAAGAAAAGGCTGTATATACGCATACACATATACATACAGGCATGCACGCACGCACATGCACACCTACACCCACCCACCCACTCCCCCCAAACACAAATAATTCACAGAAAATACAATTTATAAAAACGGGCTAACATTAAAAAATTCATATAAATGTGTGTGGGTGTATGTGCGTGCGTGCGTGCGTGCGTGTGTAAATTAGTATTATATATATATACATTAAACATTAGAAAACTAACTCGATAAAGCTATTTATTAAAACAATAAATACAAAAAATGTATTTATAACTAAACTTCGGCGGCAAGAACTACAAATGTGATACATATTAAGGTAAAGTTAATTTTAAAACGACAGTTATTCACAAGGGTTGTTTGTTTCATATTAATATTGTGATTCACATTCTTGATGGAACAGGAACGTTTTCAGAACGTTCGTTAATGACGCCACCAAACTATATATTTTATTACCTAAACAAAGCCTCTATATTATACGGTCTTACATAGCACAACCATCAAAAACAACAACGGACTCGATTACACATTTCGGTAACCATAATTATTAATCATTATGTTCTTAACCCCTTCGGCTTCCGTACAGTGAAATTTCCATGGCGCCACTGTTAACATGTGTCGCCCTCTGTCGTAGGTTTACACGAAGGCTTCGCGTTTTTGACAACCTATTGTACCCGGAGAAACCTCTTGCAAAATGGCATTTGATTATAATACTATCATGTTCTTATGGGAGAAACCGATTTTCGTTTTTGCATTATTGGTTCTTCCGTTGGGTGTTGCAGTCATTTATCCATTTTATTCGAGCCGGCGAAACGAAGTGTATCCTCCGTGTCGAGGATGGATCCCCTGGCTCGGTTGCGCTGTAGAGTTTGGAAAAGCTCCCCTTTACTTTATAGAGGAATCGCGACGAAAGGTGAATAAGTCAGAAATACTACAATCGAGTATGTGTAGCACCTACTTGCATGCATAGACATGCATGCACGTGTAAGTCCAAAGTAGCACACCAATCTGCCCAGTCAGTGATAGTGTGGTAGTGCCAGTGAGAGTGTACATTCGTCAACAGATGGCGCTGCATGTAGCAAGGCAATATTGACCAATCACCAGACTTTGGTGCCCTCTGACAGTAGTAGCCTCGATTATCCACGCTCTATGCTATGACGCCATCGTTTGTCGCACACATTATAGCTAGAATGTAGAGTATACCTTTCGTTGCGATGGAAATCAAATGTATGCATTCAGATTCTGGTCGCACAAATAATTAGATCATCCAGACTTTTACCAGTTTATGCAATGCAATTCAAATCAACTTTAAACTTTTATTATATTGACACAACTGTCACACTGAAAAGTTAAATCATGCAAAATAATTGTATGGTATAGAATCTCAATAGTGATGCTGAGTGGCTCCTGGCACTCCAAAAATGGGTCACAGTGAAAGCCAGACTGTCTTCTCTGCGAGTTCACGAAGGTGGGCAAGAGTCGGATAAACGATATTATACCAGTAGTTCTATCACATCATGTAAAGTGGTGCAGCGTCTCACAACCAAAGATATTCATATTAACGCATATAGTAGTACTAGGTATATTATTCTAGTTTTTGTTTCATGGGTAATTGGTACTGATAACGCGCTGTCTACAGTGATAGATGCTGTCCTGCATGGTGTGACGCCCAGTGATAGACGCTGTCCTACATGGTGTGACGTCCAGTGATATACGCTGTCCTGCACAGTGTGACGTCCAGTGTAATAAAAACCAATATCGCACTGTTACGCACACATGCCAAAGAATTAATTCAAACGGCATGTGCCGTTTAATGCATAAATTACTGATATATTGCATTAAATGTGTTGAAATGTTAGGTACGAACCCATGTCGTTGCTACATAATGTTTGAAGCAACTCTGTATCATTCGTTAAGTCTATATAGTTCCTGTACATGTATGACATTGGTTGCATGTTTCTGTTCTTTCTTTCTGCCAACAATTACAAAACACTCGGTTCCAAGCATTTAAGGGCATAATACTTACCACATCGAAGTGCTACAAAAGCATTAACGTGTAGAATAAAATATTCTGACTGACATGTTTTCATTTGATTGCAGCTTGGACCAGTGTTTACACTGAAGGTTGCTGGGAAAAGACTGACATTTGTTACCGAACCGGAAGACTTCCAATATTTCTTCAGTTCCGATGCAGTGGACTTCCAGAAAGCAGTACAGAAACCTGTGAAAAACACAGGTGAATCTGATCAAACAGTAACGATTGCGATCGTGTTCATATAACTAATCAGTCTTGGAAATAGCAACTCACACATATACAGTGGCATACCTGGGATCTCGCAGAGGTGGAGGCGAAAGGGGAGCCAAGCTTAGGCACCCATTAGTTTACAATGTAGCAGCACAATGGTAGAATACGGAAAACAATCAAACAATTTAAGCCAAACGGGGGGCCCCTCAAAGACGCCAGTGTATGCATAGCATAGGGGGTCATTCCTTCTTAAATCAGCAAATTCCCCATGCAATTCGGCCTCAGAGTCACTTGAAATGTTTTACGAAATATTCCACAATCATCTACATGAACAGATCTGAAACTTGGGCCTAGGAGGTGTCGGGCAGCTATGTTTGAAACTGTAACAGTCTTGCATTCATTTCAGCTACTTAACTTTTTTCTCTAATAAGTCACGTAATTGCTGTGCACATATTGAGTGTTACAACTATGTTCTTATTATTGTTTATTATTATTCTTTGTCAGCCTAACTCACCCAGAACATCATTCAAGTACCGTGCACTGCAACTTAATGTGTTCTTATGAAATGTTTCAGCTTCCATATCCGAGGAGTCTTTCTTTGAAATTCACCAGAAGGTCCACGACACAATCAAGGGTGAACTTGCCCCCCCTCGGCTCGAGACACTGTGTGAAAAACTAAATGTGACATTTGCACAGCAAATAACAAAATGGGGGAAAGCAGGTAAGTCATCCACTCATTGTGCACCATGTTCGTTATCATCGTAATTCGTAATTATATTTCAGTTGTCTGTGTCAGTGACATAATACAAAATGTTGTTAAATCAAAGTGTAGGGTAGTAATTATGCAGGCATTAATTTTCATGTGGAATTGATGGGAGCCCACTGACCCACCCGGGCCCACTGACCCACCCGGGCCCACTGACCCACCCGGGCCCACTGACCCACCCGGGCCCACTGACCCACCCGGGCCCACTGACCCACTCGGGCCCACTGACCCACCCGGGCCCACTGACCCACCCGGGCCCACTGACCCACCCGGGCCCACTGACCCACCCGGCTCATATTTGTGAGTCTGCAAACAAATTTAGGAATCCGTATTTTTTTAACAACCTTGTCCATTGTGTGGTGCCACTGTTGTGTCAACTCCGGTGGTCTATAATCTAAGATGGCTGCGGCCATGTTGGGTCACATTCTGGTCTCCTACATGGGTATTTTTGAACAAGCAGACGTCAGTATGGCTGCTCGGTACGATCCAGAGTTGATTCAAGATGGCAGCATACATGCATGTTGATGGACGGTTGAAATCAGCCAGTTTAACACTGGAATTATTGTATTCTAATGTATGCAGTCACACGGACTCCAAGCTGGGGCTGTGTAATTGTAAGGAGTCCGTAGAGTGAAACAAGGAGTCTCGGACTCGCAGACTCCTGGGAAAATTGAAGCCAGCTATGCTTAAAAAATATGTTTGTTTCCATAGGCAGTGTGAGTTGAGCAGTTATAACACAGAAGATATTACAACTATAATGCATGAATGCATGCATGTAACAAGGTATGCGTTGGATAATATCCAGTGTTGAACTATAGTGGTAAAGATAGTCTGGAAATGTGTTGTAATTTGATCATTGGAATGTCTCTTTCAGGTAAAGGTGATTTGATGATCATGGTTCGAAGCAGCATGTATATATCTATTCTAGACACGTTGTTTGGAGAACACGTGTTGCCTACATCAAACCATGTACGTTTACTTTTCTACTATTTCACAAAATATTTGTATTTCAAGGTAGTTCATAATACAGCTTCGGTTGTGACATGCTGGGGCGTGGTAGCTGTTAGAATGTCGGGCTCTCAATCGAGAGAACCCGGGTTTGAATCCTCTTGCTGCTGTTTTGAATCTTTTTCGTTCATCCCACATTGCTACAGTTCACTCAGCTGTTTGGATATCTGAATGAAGTCATTGCAGCATGGCTGAATGCTTCCCAGAGAAGTCAAAATGACCTACAGTTGATGAACAGAATATAACGTGCAATGTTGTACGTTCTTCTAGGATTCATATCTTGAATTTGAGGCACACTTTGTCAAGTTTGATGAACAATTTGAACATGGAACTGAAGTCCCCGAAATCGTTCTTAGGTAGGTGCATTTAAGATAATTTTCATACGGCTCAATTTGGATAGTGTATGTCTTCATCTTTAGTGTATTATGTTGTACATTAGTATTGGTATGGATAACATTAATTCAGTTCATTAAATGAACTACAGGGGGGGCAAGTTCACCCTTGATTGTGTTGGTAAGATTTCCTCATGTAAAAAAAATTAAAAAAATTAATATTCAGAAATATTGACTTATAACTTTTAAAATTTTATTACCAAGACAGTCGTGTATTTTGTTTCAATTATTTTAATTATCGAAGGTTGGATTTGCTGTTCTGATGAAGTTATTCACTGGTCAGATGAAGCTATATATACTATTACGATTACAATACTCTCTCCATTTCTGTTGAAACGATATGGTGTAATTATACAACATTATGTGAAAGTAATAGTAGCTCACGACAGTCCTATTATTTGTTGTACAGCTGTTAGATGGTTAGTGGTAAAAATTAAACTGGTGATAAAACCAATTGTTCAATTTTAGTTAGTTGTAGTAGAAGATGTTTTGTAACATGAACTTGTATCTAATCTCAGACAACATGCATGAAATATTGCCTTTTGCATACGTTCCAACCCTAAATGGTGCACACCTGTAAGACAAGTAATAGAAATCTATAAGACCCACAAATGTACCCATATCATTATCTAAGGCCAGTGGTTTGCTGTGCATTGTCAAAAGGAGCTGTGCAAAGTGGGATATTTTATTGGATCTCCCAAATCCCAAAAATATGCAACTGACTGACAGCTAAAATATTACGTTTAGAACTAATTATCTGTTAATCATGTACAATTTGACAAACACTGGCAATATCGCGTAACACAATAAGACCTTGTTCAAAATGAACTGTAAGGAAATACTTCTATGCCCACAAACCTTCAAATTTGAGAAAATCTGAGAGTTACGAGTATACCATAAGAATTGGCACATTAATTTTCATTAAATTCGAGTGACAATACGTAACATTAATTGGAATCTCAGTTTCCACAACAACTGGGCTCACTGTTTGCTGCAGTAGTTGGTTATGTTGGTCAGGCAGTGGAGCAAGTCCAAGAGGTGGCTGTTGAGGTTATTTGACACAATTGTCAACAGAGAAGAGAGGCGAAAAACGACACAGGACAATCAAGTATGTCACAGTTATGAAGGAATTGGGCTGAGCTATTATGCAGTATTAGCAGTGCTGATTACAAAATATGGTGTATATTAAAATAATATTAGTAATAAATGTAAATGTTTTTTACTGTGCAAATTAGATATTTAATGAGATATTTGTTGCAACAGTTGGTCCTTCAGCGTTTAACAATTGTCAAATTTATCACAGAATTTAAATTGAATGAAGTTGTAAGATTCCATGTGTTTGACCTTTTTGTTTACACTTTGGACGTACTTATTATGTTGCTATTTATGTGGACATTAGTACACAAATATTTGCTCTTACAAAGTAAATAAACCATGGACAAATGCAAGAAATGTTTCTTGAATCTCCCTCATCAATTCCTCTTTTCACTTGTCACTTTTGGGAATAATTTCATGAAAAACCAAACCTATCTGATATCCACTATGACATGCTAGCTCATTTGTGCAAATGCGTTTTGGCTTTGATGAAATCATTGGACAAACTGGGCCCACTCGAAATTCAGCAAAAAATTGCAAAGTGGCTCCACCTTTGTATTATGTAATGTAAGACACTCGCACTTGCATAACAAATAACATTCATGGGCTAAATGAAGCAGTTTAGTTTGCTGTTTGACCAATGTTTTCTGTTGTTTGGTTGTGTTACTTGTTGGGCTCTCTTACTCAGGCATCCACTTTAAAGAACATCATGTAATATTTTTTAAACAGTTTGGTAAACATTTATGATGCCTGTGGCCATGTGCCATTAAGACCACACACGGCAGGATAATTTTTTATTTGTGCAATTTTTACTGCCAAATGCATTCAATGGGTCTTATTGAGTAAAAATATATTGAACTTTTTTCAGCCAGATCTCGTTTCCATGGTAAAACAAAACGTCCGCCATTTTGAGCAAATATTGCCACTCTTTATTGGACACATATATGATTATGATTGTTGCAAATCCATGTCCAGTACACATTCTATTATACAATGACCAGAGCATTTATTAAAATGTTGTGTTTTTATTTTTGTAAAGTGCGAAAAAAAACTTTGTTTTTGGTAACAAATATAAGTTTATATTTCAAACTGTTGATGATTTTTAAAATCCCTCTGGTCATTGTGTAGAGTAGAATATACTGAATGCAACATTCAAAACCTTATTTGGATAGCGTAATTATTCACAGAGATATCCTTTTTCCAAATGCAGAAAACACGTTTTTGAGGAAACGGCCATCAAAGATTGAAAAACGGGATTTTACTTGAAAGAGGCATGCTTTATCCATAAATAAAAGTGATTTAGAGCTATGCAATTGCTATAAAAGTGAACTTTATAGATAATAAATATACAAAGCTATCAGAATGTAGTGGAAACACATTTTTTTTATAAAAAAAAAATTACATTTCACCTGGGGTGTCTCCCCTTAACTCAACTAGCATGTATATCAGTAATGGTTATTTGTTGTCAGACATTACTGCAGGCGATCATTAGAACAGTGGATAGACCGCACGCTCCAAACTATGCACTCCTCATGATGTGGGCCGCTCTGGCTAATGCAATACCGGTGAGTCAGCTTGTCATGTCTCGTGTTCATTAAAATGCCTATGAGACAGCTGCTGCAAGTTCTTTTTGAAAAAAAAAACAACTTTTAGCCAAGTAAAATACCTTCACATTAAGACAATATCTCTGTAGATACAAACTGGTATATTGTATCAGACATGTCATTTACCACTCAAGAAACTTGAGTGTCATTAAAAGAGGGAGTTGTTCCGTTTGAATGGAAAGAAGCAAACATCATACCATTATTTAAAAAGGGTTCGAGAAATAAGTCAGAGAATTACAGACCAGTGAGTTTAACGTCAGTGATTTGTAAATTATTAGAAGGGTTGATTAAAGACCATATGGTGGACTTCCTCGTTAAGCATAAATTATTAAATTCATCTCAACATGGATTCCTTAAAGCGAGGTCATGCTTAACAAATATGTTATGTTTTTTGGAAGAAATCATTAAGTGGATAGACGAGGGATCGCCAGTAGATATTATCTACTTAGATTTTCAGAAAGCTTTTGACAAAGTGCCACATCAAAGATTGCTACTTAAATTAAAAGCCCATGGTATCGGGGATAGCATAACTGACTGGATAGAACAATGGCTGACTGACAGAAGGCAACGAGTTGTAGTAGATGGCGAAGTTTCAAATTGGAAATCGGTTTTGAGTGGGGTACCTCAAGGATCAGTATTAGGACCTATATTATTCTTAATTTATATCAATGACTTGGATGAGAGTATAACAAGTAACGTACTGAAATTTGCGGACGACACAAAACTGTTTAGAAAGGTTAATACTGATGGTGATAAACAACATTTACAAAACGATCTAGACAGATTAGTGAAATGGTCTGAGAAATGGCAGATGCTGTTCAATTTTGGGAAATGTAAATGCCTACATACAGGACATGGGAACTTGAATGTAAACTATAAAATGGGAGCTACTGTTCTTGGTACTACTGTAAAAGAAAAGGACTTAGGAGTTACAATAAGTGCTGATATGAAAGTTTCAGAGCAGTGTGGTATTGCAGCTTCAAAGGGTAATCAAATTCTTGGATTGATTAGAAGAAACATAACATACAAGGGAAAAAAGTTAATTATACCTCTTTATAAAGCAATAGTTAGACCTCATTTAGAATACTGTATACAAGCATGGAGATCATATCCTAAGAAGGATATAGATACGCTTGAACGCATACAAAGGAGAGCAACTAAAATGATTCCAGAACTTAGAGACCTTAGTTATGAAGAACGCCTGAAAGAATGTGGTTTAACAACTCTAGAGACAAGGAGGTTAAGAGGAGATCAGATTGAAGTTTTTAAGATATTGAATGGGTATGAAAATATTGATAGAAATATGTTTTTCTCACTCAAGAAGGATAGCAGAACTAGAGGACATGAGGTAAAATTAGTAAAGGATCAATGTAGATTGGACATCAGGAAGCACTCGTTCTCACAGAGGACAATAAATGAATGGAACAAATTGTCTACAGATTGTGTAACTGCTAGCAGCGTGAATATGTGTAAAAACAAGGTTGACACATATATCAGGAGGGCAGGTTATAAGTAGGTGAACATTGTTGGACTCTCGATAAGCCAATGGCTTCCTTGTCCACTTGCCATCTGGGCCTTTGGCTTGGATGGCAAATCTTGTTAAATCTTGTTAAATCTTCTTGTATTTTCCTAATATTTTGGCTGGCTCACTCGGCCTTCATCAGTAGCATGTCACATGACCAGCATCATGTGACACAAGCTGGAAAAGGACTAGTGCGGCCAACGTCTCAGTTCAGGGCAGGTTTTCGTCTGATGGATGTTAAATGTTTATTGCTTCCTTGATTTTTCTCCTTAATCAGTTTGCCTATGTCCATTGTCTACTTACATGTGTTGGCTGTCATTATAGCAAAATGAGGCAGACTTGAATTCTGAAGTTTCTCATCTTTAAATAAAACAGTTATGTAATTGCTTGTGATTGATCTATTTAGCTCTCTGTTGGTGCATTAAAAATTAGGAGTTTCCTCCTCCCCCCTTTTCAAGAGTAGACAACTCCCAATCTCACAACTTGGAAACCTGTCTTTGTGTTGCAGATTACATTCTGGGTGCTGGTATTCATATACTCTGACCGAGAAATTCTGACAGAGCTGTTGGAGGAACTAAGACAAGTTGTTGGATACAGAGGAAAAGGTTAATAAGTTCACTGTATCTTTGTATTACTACAATAATTATTTTGAAAGATTAATATTTTTAATCTATGCCAGTATATGTATTGAATTATACATTGTGTTTGTTGTCAAACTTTGCAGAACTGGCTGATTTACGTATTACCCAAGATGACCTGCAAAAGATGCCAAAGTTGAAATGGTGCGTGTTAGAAGCAATTCGACTGAGAGGAGCAGGGGTCATTACAAGGGGCGTCACAAGGTCATTTACTCTCAGGGTACGACTGTAGTTCAAGGTTGTGATTAAAGGGCATGTACAGCAATTTTCATTGGTTAACTGATACAGAGCTAGTCTGGGTTTCTTATAATTAAAATTCCCAAATTATCTGAATTTTTTATCTGAAAGTACGTCTAAGTTAACAGTGTTATGGTACATGTTATACACTTTATTGTTGTATTGTATTTATCATCAGACGGGAATTTGACAGATAAATACATAATCCAATAAAAAACTTTATATTTGACCTTCAGAGGTGAAGTTTTTTTGGTTTGTCGTTAACTGCAGGAAACCATCTCTATATATGTTGCAAACCTAGCATATTTTATTTCTTTTCCAAATCTTGTATTTAAAAAAATATTAAGGGATGATATATCAAGATACTAACACATCTCGTATGTGTATTATTTTTAACCAATCAAGATGTTATAAATACCAATAAAGTCAGTGTCGCAATGTCCCATAAAGCAGTCATTCAGTTAGCCAATGAAAATCATTGTAAATTGCCTTTAAACGAGTTAAACTCTGAGCATGCAATGTACAGTTTTTGTAAGCATGCTTGAAAATTCTTTTACACTTTCTTTTTCTATTGATAACACTATTAAGATAAAGTAAATTCTATCTGATGGCTGGAGTAACTGCAGTGCAATATAGTCTTTTAACTTGTTAGTACTTGTATATAGTTAACATTGTGTTCAATATGTTTTAGGGGTACACTATTCCTCCAGGTGACATGTTAATGCTATCTCCTTACTGGGCACACAGAAACGAAGAGACATTTCCATATGCTGAAAGCTTTGTTCCAGTAAGTTTCATGAAAACTGTCTTTTCTTTCACTTTAATTTTTCTTTTACTTAGCAAAGTCAAACCAGCTTCTGCGGCTACCATATATTAACTAGTGTTGCTTATTCGACTCTCGCTCACCTTCGTGAACTCTCAGAGAAGAGAGTTAGGCTTCAGAGGCTTGACTGTTAGTGATTCCATTTTGTGTTAAACGCCAGCATCATTATCAAGATTTGAACTATGAAATAATTTTGTATTCAGTGTGACAGTTTTATCAGTATAATCAAAGTTTAAAGTTAATTAAAATTGCATCATATAAACTGATAACAGTTTTGATGAGTTAGCCAAATCCCTGGATGAGAATCTAATTCTGTAAGCACCCAGAGTCTAATTATGTAAGCATCCAGAATCTAATTATGTAAGCACCCAGAATCTAATTATGTAAACACCCAGAATCTAATTATGTAAGCACCCAGAATCTAATTATATAAGCACCCAGAATCTAATTATGTAAGCACCCAGAATCTAATTATGTAAGCACCCAGAATCTAATTATGTAAGCACCCAGAATCTAATTATATAAGCACCCAGAATCTAATTATGTAAGCACCCAGATTCTGGGTGCTTACATAATTTCCATCACAATGAAGAGTATGGTATGAGTCCAGGCGATGATGTATGTGACAAACAGTGGCACCACATCACGGAGCCTGAATAATCGAGGCTATACACTAAATCCCTGGCAAGGTGCCATGTTAACATCTAGATTATGTTGTATTAAATATTGTTCATGCTTTTCTCTCAGTGGTCTTAAAAAAGAAAGAACATGCATTATGGATGTATACTTTGACGTGTCGGCATGGAACTAAACTGGCTTCTGGAGTAATAAGTTGCTTTTTAAGTTAGTGTTGAGTTGTGGATAAAAACACAAGTTCATTAAGGGGTCCATGAAGTCTACAGCTTTGCTCCAAATCTAGAATTTTGTAGTTGAAATGAGATGCTCCTGAATGTATATTGTTACAAATGTATATTGTTACCAATGTATATTGTTACAAATGAGATGTAGAGCTCTACGCCCGTCTTGTAGAACCGTTGGTCGAATGCAGACCTGGCGAAGAACCAGTTTCTGAAAGGTTTCCTTTCATTTGGGGGTGGCAGATACCAGTGTCCAGGAAGGTAAGATTCAATGCAGGCAATAATGTGTATTCTTTACACATCCCATGCCCGTCATCGACGGGGGGGGGTGTTCGGGTGTTATATGTTGATTTCATTGTGATGAACCCCTTTTTTGACATTTTCCTGAAAACATGCCACAAATCTCCAACTGACTGTGTATGCTCGAAGCCCTCTTTTCAAAACCCTGAGGACAGGCCTGCATCAGTAGTAAGTAATTATGATTACTGATTACTATTACAGCTGTTGACTTACTGATTCTTTGCACTTGTCCATGTAGCAGAGTAAAATTTTACACTTTGTCTTATAACCTAGTAGAATGAAAATAATTGGCATTCATTTATCCACCCTTTATTTTGTTCCGCCCTAAAGTAGATTTTTTTACACGATGGACAGAATGCATATTTGACTTTTGTTTTGATTTCGCATTAACATTTTTCCAAATTTGCCAGCTGCTTAGTTAAATTTGCGTCATGTTTAATTTGATCATGTATCATCACAGCAATGTTGTTCTTCTGTCTTGAAGACAGTTGTTTGCGCCGTGCTGATCAACTCCATGATGTATTTTTGGTTAATTCAATACTGAGGTAGAGCCACTTTGCAATTTTTTGGCAGAATTTTGAGTGGGCACAGTCGAAAATAATTTAATAGTTTGTCCGATGATTTCGTCAAAGCCAAAAAACATTTGCACAAATGAGCTAGCATGTCGTAGTTGATATCAGATAGGTTCGTTTTTTTGTGAAAGTATTCCCAAAAAAGACAAGTGAAAAGACGAATTGACGAGGGAGGTTCAAGAAACATTTCTCGCATTTGTCTATGGTTTATTTACATCATAAGAGTATTTGAGCAAGATTATTGTACTCATATCCATATAAATAACAAAATAATAAGTTAGTCCAAAAAAAGTTAAAAAAAGTCACCCGCATGGAGTCTTACGACTTTATTTAAATAACTTTTTTAATAAATTTGACAACTGTTAAACAGTGAAGGACTAACTACAAATATCTTGTTAAATATCTAATTTGCACAATAATAAACATTTACACAAAAATGAAACTTGTGATATACAAGATTTAACAAGATTGCCATCCAAGGCAAATGTCCAAATGGCAAGTGGACAAGGAAGCCATTGGCTTATCAAGAGTCCAAAATGTTTTCATTTATGTGTAACCCGCCCTCCTGAGATATGTGTCAACCTTGTTTTTAAACATATTCATGCTGCTAGCAGTTATACAATCTGTAGATAATGTCTGAGATTAGATATTAGATATTACCCCGTACTTGCTGCTTCAAAAGGAAATCAAATTCTAGGGCTAATTAGGAGAACTATCATGTATAAGGAGAAACAGCTAATTGTACAAAGCAATAGTTAGACCACATTTGGAATGTTGTATTCAAGCATGGAGGCCATATCGTAAAAAGGACATAGACAAGCTAGAAAGAATACAATGAAGAGCAACCAAAATGATTCCAGAATTGATAGACCTTAGTTACGAAAGTCGCTTATTACGATGTGGTTTGACAACACTAGAGACCAGGAGACTAAGAGGAGACCAAATAGAAGTATATAAAATAGTGAACGGTTATGAGGATGTTGACAGGAATATGTTCTTCAAACTTAAAGAAGGCAGTAGAACAAGAGGACACAAAGCAGCATTAGTTAAGGAGCAGTGTAGGTTGGACATGAGAAAGTACTCTTTCTCACAGAGGGTGATAAATGAATGGAACAAACTGCCAAATGATTGTGTTAATGCTAGTAGTGTGAATATGTTTAAAAATAGAATTGACAGATATCAAGATTTAACAAGATTTGCCATCCAAGCCAAAGGCCCAGATGGCAAGTGGACAAGGAAGCCATTGGCTTATCGAGAGTCCAACAATGTTCACCTACTTATAACCCGCCCTCCTGAGATATGTGTCAACCTTGTTTTTAAACATATTCACGCTGCTAGCAGTTACACAATCTGTAGACAATTTGTTCCATTCATTTATTGTCCTCTGTGAGAACGAGTGCTTCCTGATGTCCAATCTACATTGAACCTTTACTAATTTTACCTCATGTCCTCTAGTTCTGCTATCCTTCTTGAGTGAGAAAAACATATTTCTATCAATATTTTCATACCCATTCAATATCTTAAAAACTTCAATCTGATCTCCTCTTAACCTCCTTGTCTCAAGAGTTGTTAAACCACATTCTTTCAGGCATTCTTCATAACTAAGGTCTCTAAGTTCTGGAATCATTTTAGTTGCTCTCCTTTGTATGCGTTCAAGCGTATCTATATCCTTCTTACGATATGGTCTCCATGCTTGTATACAGTATTCTAAATGAGGTCTAACTATTGCTTTATAAAGAGGTATAATTAACTTTTTTCCCTTGTATGTTATGTTTCTTCTAATCAATCCAAGAATTTGATTACCCTTTGAAGCTGCAATACCACACTGCTCTGAAACTTTCATATCAGCGCTTATTGTAACTCCTAAGTCCTTTTCTTTTACAGTAGTACCCAGAACTGTATCTCCCATTTTATAGTTTACATTCAAGTTCCCATGTCCTGTATGTAGGCATTTACATTTCCCAAAATTGAACAGCATCTGCCATTTCTCAGACCATTTCACTAATCTGTCTAGATCGTTTTGTAAATGTTGTTTATCACCATCAGTATTAACCTTTCTAAACAGTTTTGTGTCATCCGCAAATTTCAGTACGTTACTTGTTATACTGTCGTCCAAGTCATTGATATAAATTAAGAGTAATATAGGTCCTAATACTGATCCTTGAGGTACCCCACTCAAAACCGATTTCCAATTTGAAACTTCTCCATCTACTACAACTTGTTGTCTTCTGTCAGTCAGCCATTGTTCTATCCAGTCAGTTATGCTATCCCCGATACCATGGGCTTTTAATTTAAGTAGTAATCTTTGATGTGGCACTTTGTCAAAAGCTTTCTGAAAATCTAAGTAGATAATATCTACTGGCGATCCCACGTCTATCCACTTAGTGATTTCTTCCAAAAAACATAACATATTTGTTAAGCATGACCTCGCTTTAAGGAATCCATGTTGAGATGAATTTAATAATTTATGCTTAACGAGGAAGTCCACCATATGGTCTTTAATTAACCTTTCTAATAATTTACAAATCACTGACGTTAAACTCACTGGTCTGTAATTCTCTGACTTATTTCTCGAACCCTTTTTAAATAATGGTATGATGTTTGCTTCTTTCCATTCAAACGGAACAACTCCCTCTTTTAATGACAAGTTGAATACTCTTGCAAGTGGTATACTGATTTGATCTACTGTTTCCATTAGTAATTTTGGAGGAATCCCATCCACTCCCGGTGATTTGTTATCCTTCATTGCCTTTATTTTCTTAGCTACCAATTCTGGAGTTACAACTAACGGTTCTAAATAGTCAGATTTAGCCCCCTGAAATTTAGCATCAGCAACTGGTAATGAACTAATATCTTCTTTGGTAAACACTGAACTGAAGTAACCATTTAGGTCTTCCACCATTAAAAACCCCTGTGATATTATATTTCCAGCACTGTCTTCTAGAGGTCCAACCTTGTCTTGTACATTTTGTTTACTCCTGACATATTCATAAAAACTCTTGCTGTCATTTTTTATGTTACATGCCAGTTTTTGCTCAAAGCTTCTTTTAGATTGTCTGATTTCAGTTGTAGTTGCATTAAGTGCCTCTTTGTATTTTGCATAGTCTTCTTCCTTTCTGGTACGCCTATAAACCCTCCACATAGTTTGTTTTAGCATTATTTTCCTAATTGCCTCTTTTGACAAGTGTTTCTTTCTACACCGTTTTCCTTGTTTTTGGAAGGGAACAAATTTATCGATGATACTCTCAATTTCATATTTTAGAATATTCCAACATTCAATTGCAGTCTTATTCATCAGCATGTTATTCCAATCTAGCTTTGCTAAGTATTTTCTCATATCTTTGTACTTACCTTTGTGGAAGTTTCTCTTGTACGTTTTCTTATTTTTACTTTCTGATTTTACATTGATGTCAAAATGTATTTGATTATGGTCACTATTACCTGTCTCCCCTACTCCCCTCTCCTTCACTCCGGTTGTTTTCCCTCCCGTCTCCCCCACTCCCTTCTCCTTCCCTCCTGTCTCCGCTACTCCCCTCTCCTTCACTCCAATTGTCTTCCCTCCCGTCTCCCCCTCTCCCTTCTCCTTCCCTCCTGTCTCCCCTACTCCCCTCTCATTCACTCCGGTTGTCTTCCCTCCCGTTCCTTTCCTTCCCGTCTCCTTACGTCCTGTCTCCCTATGACCTGTCACCTTCCCTCCTCTCAGCTTCCTCCCAGGCTGAGGTGAGCTCTCCCTAGCATCTCTTGTGTCTTTCCCCACTTTATCGTCTACTGTTCCCCCACTGGAACTACTGGCACAACTCCCCTGTTCCCTTCCCACCATTGCCACAACGAGCAGCCTCAGCTCTTCCAACTCCACCTCTAGTTCCTTCATCTTCGTACATCCCCTACACTAAAAACTAAAACTATCTGCCTGGACCTCAGCCCAGGACTTCTCGCACCTAGACTTGACGAAGTCCACCCAGTTACTGCAACTGCTACAAATTAAGTGCCTTGTGGCCTTTAACTGCCGTTTGCACGGCGCCATCATACAATTTAGTTTTAATTAGTTTGCTACGTTAGCCTTGAATAAGGCTGTTTTTGTGATCAAAAGAACACTTTAGGCTAATATACTTGTTAACTGTGTCTTCTATTAACGCATGAGAAAAAAAATCCTGCCACCTAGCGAATACGGAGATTCTGTTATCTGATAAGGATGAGAAAATTGTTGGACTCTCGATAAGCCAATGGCTTCCTTGTCCACTTGCCATCTGGAACTTGTTGTTTGGAATGGTGTCTTGTAACATGAACTTGTATCTAATCCCAGCCAACATGCATGAAATATTGCCAAGCCTGAATGGTGCACACCTGTAAGACAAGTAATAGACATCTGTAAGATCTACAAACATGGTAAGGTGATACAGCTTTAATTTGAAGGTTTTTCCTTGTTGCAATGTGTCATGTTAACACTTAGGTCTGAGCTGTGTGTGGCTGTTCCAGGTGGTTTGGCCTGATGGAGATACACCTATTTGTTGCCATGGTTATCTACAAATATGATATGAAACTGATGGGTCCGGTGCCAGAAGTTGTGAGTGAATTAATTTATCCTCGTGTTGTAAAATATTTTATTACACATAAATAACTAACCAAAAGAAATCAACAACTTTGAGAAGTTTCTCTGCAGAGTAAATTTTCTGTGGATAACTTAAACAGCAATTTTCCTGTCAGTGGTACCACTCTTGTTTGCTGGCCACAAGATTTAACGAAACACCCAGATGACAAATGGACAATGAAGCAAACTTCTGAAATATTTGTCAATTTTGTTTTTGAACATATTCTTGCTGCTAGCATTTACACAATCTGTAGATAATTTGTTCCATTCATTTATTACACATTCACTCATTTATGGGCTCATGTAGAAAACACTAAAGGGACTGTAAAATTATTTTATTTGGTTAACTTGGGGTTTCGTGGAGTTAAAATGCCCCAAGTCTCTGAATTTTTCAATCTCAAAATTCAACTAAATTAACAATGTTATACTACAGTTTTTAATCTTCATAGTTGTAGTATATTTACCATCAGAAATTGTATAAAATGGCAATTTGACAGATCAATACATCATCCGGTGAAAAGTGTTTTATAGGTCTGTATTTTATTCATCGCTGATTTATGTAATTTTTTTAGAAAAGAAATGAAGGTCATGATAGTAACATATTTTTTGTGGATATTATTTTTAACTGTTATACATTATATTACAGCGTAAATGAAATTGTGTGGCAATGTGCGTAAAACAAATTCGATTAACCAATGAAAACCATTGTACATTCCCTTTAATGTGTTAGTTTAAAACAGGCGCAGTCAAACCCAGAAATGTACTGCCAATACTTGTTACATAACTGTGGTGGATAGCAGTATAGATTGTGTTGTGATATCATGGGGAATTAATATTGTTTTATCTTGGCAGAGTATGCAGCATTTGGTTGGCTCGCAACAGCCGGAGAGACCAGCGACAGTTGAATACACACTCATTGGATAGAAGGTCCCGTTGAGAAACGTGCTTCATTTAGATGCACTCTTATTACATAATATTCACTAAATTAGAGGCCTGTAAATGTCACTTTTATTTAGTCATCTTGACAATAACTGTTATCATCAGTTTAATGATAATGCTTGTTAAGTGTTGTTGATGACCGTCATATTGAACTCATTCAGTAATATATAATATATATATATATATATATATATATATATATACCAATACATAATTATAATGTAGGTATGGAATGAACTATGTATTATATTTACTTAGCCTCTTCGCAATCCTGGTTGGTGCATACGGCCACGAAATGTATATTTATGATCATTATATATAAATTATATATGCTGTTTTGATTAAGTATGCCTCATTGTTTTCTAACTCGGCAGTATCTCAGATTCCTTGTATTGTTGCATATGTTATGGGATATATCATATATGTTTTATGGTGAGATTTTCAGCAATAAATAAATAATTTAATAATTTTATGTAATTTTATAGTTGCTGGTTTGGACAAGTTTTTAGTATGATTTCAATGAATTCTGCTGCTAAACTACCAACTAAAACAGCCATGTAGACTTTGTCTGATTTATTCTCAAATCTATGTTACAAAGCTGTGACAAAGCAAAGTGACCTTCTGTGACTTATGGCTGTCATTCACTGTAATGGCGGCATGCACTGCTTATCAAATGTCACATTTCACCCAATAAAATGTCAGTGTTTCCCTGTCAATACAATCGCTGTGATTATTTTGTAACATTTGTAATACATGTATATACATATATATATATATATATATATATATATATATATATATATATATATATATGTATATGTGTATGTATGCGTATACATACATACATACATACATACATACATACATATATATATACATATACATGGTAAAATCCCATGAAACGTTGACACATCAAGTTTCCAACAATGAAAAATAAAATTAGTCATGTCATTTTCATATTTCACTACGATAAAATACGTCTACATGTTGTGGTGTTTGAAAAACAATCTGCCAACCACAAAGTCCCACAATGTTTGTAGGCGTTCTTTATAATTAAAGTATCTCGGTGAACAGGCATCACAATAACAAAAAAGCTGGTTAAAGCATTACAATTTTTTACAAAAAAGGCACTCGTGGTTTTATAGGATGTGGTAATGTTTTGGCCAGGAAATTGGAAGTGTAAAATGGCTCAAAATTACCAGAGGTTATATAAATGCAGGTCACAGTTACAAAACAACCAATTTTATTTGGCTAAAGCATTACAAGTTTATTGTAATGCTTATTTTTTTTTTACATATTTTTTATATTTAATAATTTCGCATAATGCCTGACATTTTTAGGCATGCGTAATGACTGTTTCACAGTCATTTTGTGAAATGCCTGAAAACAATGAACAATTACACCATTTTTACACAGTTTGACTGATGACCATTTCAGGCATGTTCTGTAATGCAATTATTTTAACTTTTATCATTATTATATTGTTCAAAAGTGAATTTTACGTTAATGTCAACTTTCATAATTCCTCAGACATTCTTATTACTCAAGTTAACATTCCTCATGAATTGATATTTGCATTCTTGTGTTCTTATTTTAATTAGTAGTTTCTTAGGCTGCAGCTTCTTGATTTTAAATGTTACAAATTGACCTGACATTTCACAAGTCAGCTAGGCGTTTTGTTCCCTGGTGTACTCCTGAGGTGACCACTTGCTGGGATCAGCATGTTATGAAGTCTTATCCACACCAGTAATGTGCCATGGATTCAATAATGATGAACTTGGTTGAATGCTTTGGAAAAGTCGAGGACCGCTGCATCAACTTGTTCTCGGTTATTGAGGGATTTTGCAAGGTCTTGGGTTGCGATAATTAGTTGGGAGCCAGTCGGGTCTGAAACCATGCCCAATCTGTAGCAATATTGTGATTGTCATAGTGTTCCATGACTTGGCTGAATATTATATGTTCAATCCACTTACTGCAGATGGATTTGATGGATATTGGGTGATAATTTTTGACTCATTTATGACAGGTATGTTACTGATATATGATGGACTGGGGCATGGTCTGGCTCATTTATGACTGGTACGTTACTGATATATGATGGACTAGAGCATGGTCTGGCTCATTTATAACTGGTGCATTGCTGATATATGATGGACTGGTGCATGGTCTGGCTCATTTATAACTGGTACGTTACTGATATATGATGGATTGTTGCATGGTCTGGCTCATTTATGACAGATACGTTACTGATATATGATGGACTAGAGCATGGTCTGGCTCATTTATAACTGGTGCATTACTGATATATGATGGATTGTTGCATGGTCTGGCTCATTTATGACAGATACGTTACCGATATATGATGGACTAGAGCATGGTCTGGCTCATTTATAACTGGTGCGTTACTGATATATGATGGACTGGTGCATGGTCTGGCTCATTTATGACTTGTGCATTGGTTGTGTTTTCATCAGTAAAAACTGAACGAAACTGTTCGTTGAAGGTGTTAGCTTTCCCTTTGCTGTTGAAAATTAATTTAGACCCATTTTCAGGGACTAGATATTGGTGGAGTCATGTTTCACATATTTAATTAAGTCCCTGAAGGCTTTATTGGAATTGTTGTCAGGGTTTTGGAACATACTGTTTTGGAACATACTGTTTTGGAAAGCCCAGTATTAGTGGAGCCGTTTTTGTCTGGGTCAGTTTTTGGAATTTTTGTAGTTTTTCCGGTCCTCTTTATTATCCAATGATAGAGCTTTGTTATACAATCTGTTTCTGTTTGAACATTATTCTTATCTCTTTAGTGTTCCAGGGATTTATGTGTCTAGAGCAAGTCATCTTGGTTGGAATGTGTTTATTCACGAGGATCTTGATTTCCAAGTTGAGCATGTCCCAGTTTTCCTGGACAGTGTGGGAAAGTGGGTCACTACTGAAGAAAGACCTTCAGTTTATTTACTTCATAGAGCCTCTTTTGGGGTTAACACCTTGATATAGGATTTCTCCTGGCCTCTTATTTGTGTTATAGTTTTGTACTTGTATATTCTGATTTGTTGACTGACATGTACAAATAAAGAACACTTGTCTATCTGTCTTTTGTAGGTGCCATCTTGGATTCCTGACCACTTCAAAACTAACACTAACATTGCATAATCCAATATTGATAAAATACAATAGTAATATTGTGTATGCATTTTAAAAAATCAAATTAGCTGCGTCACAATATGAACTATAACATATAACTAACATTATAATGAATTAGTGTTGACATTAGATGTTGTCATATGAGCTAAATTTAAATTGAACACGTTTGACAAGTTCACACCACCAACTCATGGTGTATATGTAGTATATAAGGATCCAATATTCATACTGTTCCTTGTTGAAGTACTACAACTTGCCAGTTATACCAGTAGTCGGGTAGTAGGTTACAATGACTTAGGGGTCGGTATACAGTATATTTAGGGATGTAAGGGGTGTTTATGCGCTCAACCGTAAAGACACTCAAGTCAACCTCGTCTCCCTGTGGTGCACCCTGGTAACCAGTACTGGGCTAACGAGGCTATGGCTAAGGGAAGGAAAACCCCGAAAATAAACCTACTGCGGAGGTCCAACAACTCTCCCAGCTCAAACGATGTTACAGAAACCAGAAGTGAATTTCAAAAGCCAGCTTATGCTGGAAATGGCTACAGCAAGGCGATGGCCCAGATACCAATGGATGATGACATCATTTATTTGGACAGTATGACGCTTCCGGATCAAAGCCAAACGGAAGTTAGGAGGCTGACAACGTCGTTAACCAAGCCAAAAGTTAATGTAAATATAGGATTTTGGAATGTGAGAGGGACTCTGTAGGGACATCAGTAAAGCTTGCAAGAGAAATCGATAAATATAAAATAGATGTCATGGGCATTAGTGAATGCACATAGATGGGACAAGGAAAAGTCAAGATGAACACCGGAGAGAGCGTAATTCTTTCAGGGAGAGAAGACAACATACACAGGCACGGAATGGCAGTAATGATGGCAACGAAAGCAGAACAAGCATTGATGGAATGGAAACCTATCAGTGATAGAATTATTTATGCTAGATTCTTCTCCAGGTATATAAAGCTATCGATCATACAAGTCTATGCACCAACAAATGAAGCCAACATCGAAGATAAAGACAATTTCTACGAACAGCTTCAGACAGTTGTGGACAGTGTTCATAAGCATGACATACTCTTAGTAATGGGGGATTTAAATGCCAAAGTTGGAGAAGACAACGAAGGATATGAAAACATAATAAGAAGCCATGAAGTAGGTGAAAGAAATGACAATGGAGAAAGACTTGTTGACTTCTGCGGACTCAATAACCTTGTGGTAACAGGTGCCATTTTTCCACATAAACTGATACATAAACAGACATGGACATCTCCAGGAGGAAAGACAAAGAATCAAATAGACCATGTGTTAGTGAGCAGGCAGCACCGGACATCAGTAATGGACACTAGGGCCATGAGAGGAGCCGACATTGCGAGCAACCACCAATTAGTGCGATCAAAAATCAAGCTGAAACTAAAGAGAAAACAAAAGAACAAGGCGATCAAACATAAATTTGATATAATTAAGTTACAGCAACCAGCTATTAAAGCCCAGTTCTCACTGAAGTTGCACTACAAATATGATATATTACAAGACTATGACGAAAAGACGATGAAGAAGTTGAGAAACAATGGCAAGACTTTGAGGATGCATACAAAGAAACAACTCAAGAAGTACTGGGGTACAAAAAGAAAGGGCAAAAACCATGGATCAGCAAGGAGTCGTGGGAGCTAGTAGAAGAGAGAAAAGGACTGAAGAACAACATCGAGCAGACAAAGTCAGACAGGATTAAGCAGAATTACATGGATAAATATAGGTGTAAAGACAAAGAAGTGAAGAAGAGCATGAAACAAGACAAGAGGAAGTGGGTTGACCACCTCGCCATGGAAGCAGAGGACGCAGCACGTAATGGAAGAATGAAAGAAGTGTATGATATTACAAAAACACTCGGTAATGACAAACGTAAGACAAAAAATGCAGTGAAAGACAAATGTGGAAATTTAATAACGGAAGGATTGGCCAGAAGGAAGCGATGGAAAGAACACTGAGGAAATCCTGAATAGACCTATCCCTGATGACCCTGTAACAGAGGTGGAGATAGATCCGATCATAAATGAAAGCACTGACCCAATAACAAAAGCAGAAATTAGAACAGCGCTAAGGAATATGAAACACGGGAAAGCAGGGAGCAATGACGAACTTACAGCAGAATTATTAAAAACAGACATGAATACAACAGAGAAATGGCTTGTCAAATTATTCAGAACATTTTGGGAACAAGAGAAAGTGCCAAAAACGTGGAAGCAGGGACTGATCGTTAAAATACTGAAGAAAGGTGACCTTACAAAGTGCGGGAATTTGAGAGGAATTACTTTGACATCTGTTCCTAGTAAAGTATTTGGAAGAGTACTCATTGACAGAATAAGAGATGGAGTTAACAGCAAATTGAGATACGAACAAGCAGGTTTCAGAAGTGGGAGAGGCATAGTAGGACAGATATTTATTTTACGAAATATTATAGAACAGGTAGTGGAATGGCAGGCAACTCTATACATCACGTTTGTGGACTTTGAAAAAGCATTTGACTCTGTGCACCAAGAGAGTCTATGGAAAATTATGGAGAGCTATGGAATTCCATGCAAGATAATCCACATGGTACAGATGTTATACGAAGATAGTGAATGTGCAGCGTTAGACGAAGGTGAGGAATCTGAGTGGTTCAAGGTCAAAACTGAAGTTAAAAAAGAAGGTGTAATGTCTCAATTTATCTTCTTGATAGTAGTGGACTGGATAATGAGAAACACAACAGCAGGAAACAAAACAGGGATAAGATGGAACTTCACGTCAAAACTAGAGGACCTGGACTTTGCCGATGACATAGCACTCATGTCATCATGCTACACACACATGCAAACAAAGACAAGACAACTGAATCAATTTGCAGCAAGGACAAGACAAAAAAATAAATAAAAAGAGAACTCAAATATTGAGGATAAACAGCAAGTGCGAAAACAGAGTACTAATCGATGATCAAGAGCTAAAGGAAGTGGACAAGTATAACTACCTTGGTGCTAATGTCAGTAAGCAAGGAGGAGGCGGTGACAACATTGTTAACAGAATTCGTAAAGCTAGGGTATCCTTCATGAAACTAATGCAAATATGGAGTTCAAATATATACACATTGAGATCTAAATTGAGGCTTTTTAACACACTTGTTAAACCAGTGTTGTTGTATGGAAGTGAAACATGGAAAAATTAACGAAGGAGACAACAGAAAGTTAGATAAATTTTTTTTCAATGCTTAAGACGAATCCTACAAATTCGATGGCCATACGTTGTATCAAATCGAGATATTCCCGCAAGAACAAAATTGAAGACAATCAGCACTGAGGTCAAGTTAAGAAGATGGAAGTGGGTAGGACATATCCTACGAATGGACAAGAACAGCAAATGTGAGACGACATTGACCTGGACGCCTGAAGGTAGAAGAAAGGTTGGTCGACCAAAGACAACGTGGTGATCAAGTATTGCAAATGAAAGACGCATACTGGGGTGGAACAGCTGGAACACTGCCAGACGTGTAGCAGCTGACAGAGCGAGCTGGAGGAGATTCACTTCAGCCTCATGGGCCACTGGGCCCGAAGAGTATAGGTGAGGTGAGATACAGTATACACTCACCCTTGAGTGGTACAGTGGACAACTGTGAGAGATTCAGCATTGTGAAACGGGTCCCACACAACAATTCTATAAGGTACGTCACTGATTGCCCAAGCCAAGATGGCAGAATTGCAAAGCGTCAACAACTTTACTGTGACATCTTCTTTTGTTTGTCTACTCTTTACGTGGATTTTTTTTCACAAAAGTTAATTGACGTATTCAATTTATGATAAAATACAGATATTCAGTGAGTCCTTAACAATGTCATATCATGCCAAAGCATTTATTCTCCTGTCATGGTACTAACATAAACAACATACACCATAAACAGTACACAAACAATATAATATATAATAAAGTATATTTCACCAAAGCTGCCTTCAAACATCCTACCTCACCTTTCAAATGAGTTCCCCACTTAATATCCCAACATCAAACGCATTCACTTGATCATAAAACACAATTCACTGCTCTCCAAAGTTCAGTCACAAAATACATAATTAGTCTCTGCAACAGATGTTTAAAATTTGCCTTGTAATAAACGTACAATGTGTAACAAACATTAGTAACACATCGATATCAATATCGCTCATTTTGTGTTAAATAACATAATTTGAGGTTTGGAGGTGGAAGATATACATGAAATGTTTTTGTTTTTATGATATTCACATAACTGAGGCTTTGTGGTGCAATAAAACTAACTGCCTCTTCAAAGCCTACAACTGGTTCCATTTCTTCAAACAACAACGTAGCGTTTATTGCTTTGAGTTGTTGGAAGAGGGTTGAACAAAAGTACCTTGCTACTGACATTTTGTGTAGTTGAGTGGTAATCATCAGGGGGAATCCTTCGCTTGGATCAGTTCTGTGGTCTTGATGACAGGGAAGACGATGTGCTGAGAAAAGTGAATCTCTGTAGCATTCTAGAATCACCAACAATGGCAGACTACTGGTAGGGAGTAGTGGGCCACAGGGAGGAGTGGACCGCAGGGAGAAGTGGGCCACAGAGAGGAGTGGGCCACAGAGAGGAGTGGACCACAGAGAGGAGTGGGCCACAGAGAGGAGTGGGCCACAGGGAGGAGTGGACCACAGAGAGCAGTGGACCACAGAGAGGAGTGGACCACAGAGAGCAGTGGACCACAGAGAGGAGTGGACTACAGAGAGGAGTGTGCTACAGAGAGGAGTGGGCCACAGAGAGCAGTGGGCCACAGAGAGCTGGGCCACAGAGAGCAGTGGACCACAGAGATGAGTGCACCACAGAGAGGAGTGGACTACAGAGAGGAGTGGACCACAGAGAGGAGTGGGCCACAGAGAGGAGTGGGCCACAGAGAGGAGTGGGCCACAGAGAGGAGTGGACCACAGAGAGGAGTGGGCCACAGAGAGGAGTGGACCACAGAGAGGAGTGGACCACAGGGAGGAGTGGGCCACAGAGTGGAGTGGACCACAGAGAGGAGTGGACCACAGAGAGGAGTGGGCCACAGGGAGGAGTGGACCACAGAGAGCA
Source organism: Lamellibrachia satsuma (assembly GCA_033239005.1). NCBI lineage: Eukaryota > Metazoa > Annelida > Polychaeta > Sabellida > Siboglinidae > Lamellibrachia > Lamellibrachia satsuma. Next base: position 5,373,055 of record BSQZ01000036.1, on the reverse strand, counting down.
GTGGACCACAGATAGGAGTGGACCACAGAGAGGAGTGGACCACAGAGAGGGGTGGACTACTGAGAGGAGTGGGCCACAGAGAGGAGTGGACTACAGAGAGCAGTGGACTACAGAGAGGAGTGGGCCACAGAGAGGAGTGGGCCACATGGAGCAGTGGGCCACAGAGAGGAGTGCACCACAGAGAGGAGTGGGCCACAGAGAGGAGTGGGCCACAGGGAGCAGTGGGCCACAGAGAGGAGTGGACCACAGAGAGGAGTGGACCACAGAGAGGAGAGGACTACAGAGAAGAGTGGGCCACATAGAGGAGTGGGCCACAGGGAGGAGTGGACCACAGAGAGCAGTGAGCCATAGAGAGGAGTGGACCACAGAGAGGAGTGGACTACAGAGAGGAGTGGGCCACAGAGAGGAGTGGGCCACAGGGAGGAGTGGACCACAGAGAGCAGTGGGCCACAGAGAGGAGTGGACCACAGAGATGAGTGCACCACAGAGAGGAGTAGGCCACATGTAGGAGTGGACCACATGGAGCAGTGGCCACAGGGAGGATATGGCCACAGGGAGCAGTGGCCACAGGGAGGAGTGGGCCACAGGGAGCAGTGGGCTACAGTGAGGAGTGGGCCCCAGGAAGCAATGGGCCACAGGGATAAGTGGACCACAGGGAGGAATGGGTCACAGGGAGCAGTGGGCCACAGGGAAGAGTGGGCCACTGGGAGCAGTGTGCCACTGGGAGCAGTGGGCCACTGGGAGCAGTGTGCCACTGGGAGCAGTGGGCCACAGGGAGCAGTGGGCCACTGGGAGCAGTGGGCCACTGGGAGCAGTGTGCCACGGGGAGCAGTGGGTCACTGGGAGCAGTGGGCCACAGGGAGCAGTGTGCCACAGGGAGCAGTGGGCCATGGGAGCAGTGGGCCACGGTCAGCATGCTTAAGCTAGGAGTAAAATATTTTACAATGTTCTTCCCCTATTGTTCTCTTTACATTATCATTCAGGGTTTGCCTTGATTTGATTTGTATGTAATTTAAAGAGTTACAATAGATTTGATTTGATTTTGATTTGAGCAGTGGGCCACAGGCATTAGTAGGCCACATGGATCAGTGGGCCACAGGAAGCAGTGGGCCACAGGAAGCAGTGGGCCACAGGGAGGAGTGGGACACAGGAAGCAGTGGGCCATAGGGAGGAGTGGGCCACAGTGAAGAGTAGGCCACAAGAAGCAGTGGGCCACATGGAGCAATGGGTCATGTAACTTTTCTCTACAGGCAACTGTTGGTAGTCCCCAAAGTATAGGTTAAATAAATCACTGGAGCCATCCCCACACTGTGCTCGTATTGTGGAAATCCTCAAAGCGTGTATTACTTAAAAAGTGAATGGATGCCATATTTTTACCTGAATTTTCTGATGTGATTGTTCTTTAGTGATCTAATATCTAGACTAGGTAAATGGCCTACTTATATAAGGCAAGTATAACGACATATTTTCATGTTAGAACCAGTTGTTAGATTTCATCTAGAAAAGAAGGTTAGCGTGTATTATCAAACACAACCACCAGGGAAGAGTGGGCCACCAGATCTGATGGAGCACTGGACCAATGGCCCACTAAACCCCTGAACTGAAGGGAGGAGTGGGCCACCAGATCTGATGGAGCACTGAACCAATGGCCCACTAACCCCTGAACTGAAGGGAGGAGTGGGCCACAAGATCTGATGGAGCACTGGACCAATGGCCCACTAACCCCTGAACTGAACGGAGGAGTGGGCCACAAGATCTGATGGAGCACTGGACCAATGGCCCACTAACCCCTGAACTGAATGGAGGAGTGGGCCACAAGATCTGATGGAGCACTGGACCAATGGCCCACTAACCCCTGAACTGAAGGGAGGAGGGCCACTAGATCTGAACGAGCACTGGACCAATGGCCCGCTAACCCCTGAACTGAAGGGAGGAGTGGGTCACCAGATCTGATGGAGCACTGGACCAATGGCCCACTAACCCCTGAACTGAAGGGAGGAGTGGGCCACAAGATCTGATGGAGCACTGGACCAATGGCCCATTAACCCCTGAACTGAAGGGAGGAGTGGGCCACAAGATCTGATGGAGCACTGGACCAATGGCCCGCTAACCCCTGAACTGAAGGGAGGAGTGGGCCACAAGATCTGATGGAGCACTGGACCAATGGCCCATTAACCCCTGAACTGAAGGGAGGAGTGGGCCACCAGATCTGATGTAGCACTGGACCAATGGCCCACTAACCCCTGAAATGAAGGGAGGAAACCCCTCCTTTGTTCATTTAGTCTATTGGGGATCAAGCAGTATGCACAGTTGGTAAAAGTATGCAAACTGTTGTTAAAATCATTGCAAGAATTGCATGACTGTGTTAATAATTTATAACAGTATATTGTATCTTAATGTGTATTGTTTCACAAAATGGCTGCTACCTTACCAGATGGTATAATAACAAGGAATGGAAACCAGGAAATCGATGCTTGTGTCCACATGCAGAGAGGTGCAAAATGGCTCAAATAAGTTACCAGGAATAATGTTAATGCCAATAGATTTCATATATATATATATATATATATATATATATATATATATATATATATATATATATATAGATATACATATACATATACATATACATATATATATATACATAGTTTGACCTCGTGTCCAATTATAAAGTTTACACTTTTGCGCTTTCTGAAACTTAAAAAAAATTCCAGTATTTGTTGTCATAGACGGTTCATTATGCATCTTCTTCGGCAGTTCTACCTCAAAGTATTTTATGAAAAAAAGAAAATGTTAACGTCACAGCAGTTTCAGTCACAAAAGCCGCTGTTTGTTGCTGTCCAATTATATACAGTTAACTAGCATATGTGCTGTCCAATTATATACAGTTAATTAGCATATGTGGGATAAAGGATCTTCGGGGTTTGTGTGCCAAATGTATATTTTGTTATTTAGCCTTTATATTATAGTTGTTCAAACGCTGATAACAAACACAATTAATGCACAGACGCATGCACAGTAGGAAACGACGACAACATGAACAACGCGCGCAAAGAGGGAGCGCAGAGATCGTATGAATTCTTGTTAATTATTACATGCCTTGTCCGCCCTTTCCTGCCCGCCTTTTAGTTCGTCCCCAGCCTCGGGTACACGGGCCGTGACCATGTTCATGCATGGTTTCGATGCAGAAAGAAAGCTGCGGTATTAGAATGAGAGCTACTGAATTAGTAGACTTCGAACGTGCAGAAATGTCAACGATTACATAAACTAAAAATGTACGAGAACAAGATAATGAAATGTGCGTGTTAAAAAGGCTACTGCGCCGGGTGAGGCCATTAAAGAGGGCGTGACTGTTGGTGAGCGATAACATGTGAACTTATCACGTGGTAAACAAACTAGATTTGACCTGTATTTGTTATGAACTATTTATAGCTTGCATTGGGGTAACGTCGGGGTATCGCTGGGTGTTTTGTCGAACTTACAATAGTTAAGTATCTCCGCCTAATGTAGAAGACATTTGCCTGTTTGTCAGCTGGCGCCCAATTGAATGCTAAGTCGCGCACGTGTGATGTATCAAAAATTTTAATCTTTGGTGGTTGCGTAATGGACTTAAATGGGTGGATTTATGAATCATATCTGCAACAGAGATACTTGTTTTCGACACATTGCCTTGACTCTTTGGCATCGTTCGTAACAAGAGACTGGAGCTACAACCGGAAGACAGACGCGCCAGCATCATTGCTAACTGTAGGCTTATAGCTATATCCGTAGATACATGTAACATGAACATGATGGATGAACATGTTTATAACAAGTGAGTAACGTAGGCACATGCCTTCTAAACCATTTCATATATTTCTGTGTACTCAACAAGACTGCCAATAACATCATATTAAGTACATTGTTACACAGTTTGTCAGAAATTTGTGAAAGCAACTTATACTGGCGTTACATTTGTTGGATCACATGTAGTTTTCTTAAGCTTAAGGCTAAGCCTAGGTAAAGCTATATTTGCATTGCAGGTGTCAACATTTTATAATAACGTTGTCACTATGTCAGTGACATGGAAGTTTATACTGACACTGCTTCCAATTTCTGATGGTTAATTAATTACACAATTAGCTTAAAAAGTGCATGAGGCCAAGACTGTAAATGATTGTGTGGTGTGCGTGTGTGCGCGTGAAAGTAGTTATCAAGTAGACTTTAGTCCTTATAATATATATATATATATAATATATATGCCCCTGAGTTATAAACTGTATGCATTCAGTCTAATAAGGACAAATGACACATTTAGGCTATTTGATTGGATATGTTACTAAATTTAGACTACTGTTATTTCAAAATCAGTGCCCAACTACCAAATTTATACCACACCTATCCTCTTCGGGCCCAGTGGTCCATCAGACTGAAGTGCATCTCCTCCAGCTCGCTCTGTCAGCTGCTACACGTCTGGCCTCGTTCCAGCTGTTCCACCCCAGTACGCGTCTTTAATTTTCAACAGTTGATCATGTCTTTGGTCGACCAATCTTTCTTCTACCTTTAGGCATCCAGGTCAACGCCATCTCATATTTGTTGTTCTTGTCCATACGTAGGATGTGTCTTACCCATTTGTTTTTGCGAGAATATCTTGATTTGATACAACATATGGCCATCTAATTTGTAGGATTCGTCTTAAGCACTTGAAAAAAAATTTATCTAACTTTCTGTTGTCTCCTTCGTTAATTTTCATGATTCACTTCCATACAACAACACTGGTTTAACAAGTGTGTTAAAAAGCCGCAATTTAGATCTCAATATGTATATATTTGAACTACATATTTGCTTTAGCTTCATGAAGGATACCCTAGCTTTACAAATTCTGTTAACAATGTCATTGCCGCCTCCTCTTTGCTTACTGACGTTAGCACCCAGGTAGCTATACTTGTCCACTTCCTTTACTTCATGGTCATCAGTTAGTATTCTGTTTTTGCACTTGCTGTTTATCCTCAATACTTGAGTTTTTTTTTTATTTATTCTTAGTCCTGTCCTTGCTGCAAATTTATTCAGTTGTCTTTGTTTGCATGTGTGTGTAGCATGATGACATGAGTGATGTGTCATCGGCAAAGTCCAGGTCCTCTTGTTTTGAAGTGAAGTTCCATCTTATCCCTGTTTTATTTCCGGCTGTTGTGTTTCTCATTATCCAGTCCACTACTATCAAGAAGATAAACCCAGACATTACATTTAACTCTGGTTTTGACCTTGAAACACTCAGATTCCTCACCTTCGTCTAACATTGCACATTCACTATCTTCGTATAACATCTGAACTACCCGTGGTATATGGATTATCTTGCGTGGAATTCCATAGCTCTCTGTGATTTTCTATAGACTCTCTCGGTGCACTGAGTCAAATGCTTTTTCAAAGTCCACAATCATGATGTATACAGTTGCCTGCTATTCCACTACCTGTTCTATAATATTTCACCAAATAAATATTTGTTTTACTGTGCCTCTCCCACTTCTGAAACCTGCTTGTTCATCTCTCAACTTGCAGTTAACTCCATCTCTTATTCTGTCAATGAGTACTCTTCCGAATACTTTGCTAGGAACTGATGTCAAAGTAATTCTTCTCCAATTCCGGCACCCTGTATGGTAACCTTTCTTCAGTGTTTTAATGATCATTCCCTGCTTCCATGTTTTTGACAGTTTTTCTTGTTCCCAAAATGTTCTGAATAAGTTTACAAGCCATTTCTCTGTTCTGCTTTTAATAATTCTGCTGTAATTTCATCCTAGCCCCCTGCTTTCCCATTTTTGATCTTCCTTAGTGTTGTTCTAATTTCTGCTGATTGGTGCTGATTTCATTTATGATCAGATCTATCTCCACATCCGTTACATGATCATCAGGGATATGTCTATTAAGGATTTCCTCAAAGTTTCTTTCCATCCCTTCTGGCCAATTCATCCGTTATTAAATTTCCACATTTGTCTTTCACTGCATTTGTTGTCTTACGTTTGTCATTACTGAGGGTTTTTGTAAAATCATACACTTCTTCCATTACGTGCTGCTTCCTCTGCTTCCATGGCTAGGTGGTTGACTTTATATTTCACAGTATTATATTAAAGCGAAACAGAAGTCATGGTTTTGGAGCCATGCACATGACTACATTTTAAGGAGAAAAGTCTGGTGCATGATCCAGATGGATTACCAACGTATTAAATTGAGTAATCCATAAAAAATCAGGTGATCCACAAAGTAGCTAATTTAACGTGGATTACAACATTACAGAAACTGCCATTGTTTGATTTTTTGACTAAGAATGAAACACTCTTGTTTAGAACATAAATAACCCCACTCATGATGTTAAAAAGGAGTAGGTATGAACCTCAATGTTGTATAACAATTCATATGGCAGATATAAGAATTAGTTTTGATCCAGAAATTAAACATAAAATATAGCAACATTATATTGCTAACAACAGGGGAATCAACAGGTGTTTCCTGCATTGACTGAGTTGTCAATTTAGGTGCTCAATGAATAAATAAATAGACAATTCAATTGTTGCCAGGGCTGGGGTGAATTAAAAAATAATATGAATTATTTAAATCAATTCCTGAATTGGAATTGAAAGATTTTTACCAAGCAGAATTGGAATTGAAAGATTTTGAGTTAAATTGGGATTGAAAGAAAATGAGTTGAACCTCATTTTCTTGTGCTGGTGCTATCTGGTTTTATTTCCAGTGTGGTTCTCAATCCAACACTAAAATTTTATATGAACTCTTAGCTGTTTACGTATGTTTAGCTGTCTTTGTAGTAGCTAAACATACGTTTATACACCATTTGAAGATCTGAGGTGAGGTCATTTGTCCAAATTTTAACAAAGGGCCTGCGTGGCAATGTTACAATGTGGCAACTGGAAAAAAGAACTCAGAAGTTCTGCTCAAATCAAACCATGGTGGGGTGTGATGAGCTTACTTTGAATTCAATACAGGTTGCTGCTCCTGCTCTAAGATAACATTTGTTGTCTGCCTGCACATATCTGAAACCATGCCCTTTGTGTGTGCTAGGAATGTGTGAAGGCATAGCCACCCCGCCACCCCAATGGGGCATCTCAACAATTAAGTAATTGGCTTGCTACTCCTGCATTGTTTCATTGAGCAGGTATTTCTGGTCTTCTCATGTTGTTTGAATAACAGGTCACTGTGTACATTGTTTACAATTACTAGCAGTTGGAATAACAAACCTGATATTTTGTAAATTTGCAGCAATAGATGTAATAAAATAGTAATATTACCTTAGGATCTGTTACTATTACTTTTGAAAAAAAGTTCCTCTATTGCTATTACAGAAAAAGTCTATTACAATTGCAAATTACTATTATCCCATGCGTTTGCATTGGAAAAACTCCCATGGAATTAATTCGGAATTGGATTGGAATTGAATAGGAATTGAAAGATTTGAGTGTGAATTTGAATTGAAAAAAATTAATTGAAAAAAAAAATTTAATTGGAATTTATTAAATTTAATTGAAAAGAATTGGAATTTATTAAATTTAATTGAAAAGAATTGGAATTGATTAACTGGAATTGACCCCAGCCCTGATAGTGTAAGATGTGTACGTTATAATGATTTTTCCATTTGAAACAAATCCATATTACATTACAATGAGATACAACTGGATTCCTAAAAAAATCCTCAATATCTGTATTCTATTTATCGGAAATTTATACAATATAACATGTCTGCCAGTGGATGCGTTTGCCTTCTGTTTTCAGGGAGTTGTAAGTGGATGGCTTGAGGAAGACCAGTGGTCAGTATGGGTCAGAAGAGCAGCTGTGTGGAGGCCCAGGACCACCGGACACAGGTGGTCAGTTGTGGTGAGCCATGGAGCGTCATCTACAGCGACACAGTGGACAATTGGCAGCGGGTCGCAGGTAGTGTCACTGTGTGCCACAGTTGCACAGATTGGGGCCATCACAGTTGTCAATTACAATTACCGTATTCAACCTAATAATCGTACAGTACACTTGACAAAAATTGGGCAATGGAAAAATGTCAAGGAGTCTGTTCTTATAAACGTACACCAAAATTTGCTTATCTAGACAATAATATAACTGTTTAGCACTAGTGGTGTCATTTGGTGACTAGGGTAGAACAACTTAAGAGTGGTGCCAACTGTTCAACACCAGATGGCGACACTTCAGTTGTTCCACATTAGACAAATTACAATAATTATGGATCCTGCTGATAAAAAAATGGGGTGTGAACCCAGCCATGGCTAGAGTTGGGCTGGACATATGGCCGGACGACCCAGGTATGGGCTTACTACTTGTATGAGTATAGCAAATACAGGTTGCATCATAACACAGGTGGTAATTCAGGACGCATTAATTGTGGTTATTAATGACAGGTTGTCTCTTGATGTAGGTGGTCACTTGAGCAGGTTTGATAGTATATACAAAAATTTTTTTAATTATTAAAAGTATTGTAAATATTTACTTAGTAAAAGTATTGCTAATACTTGTGAAAGTGATGCGATGTATACCTTTATGGTATGTTGCATTCTTTTGGGAATAAAGCAAACATTTTTGTTTAAAAACAATTGAAAAACATGAGCCAAACATCATTATATTATAATACTTTTGATAGCAAATACAGCTTAAATGACAGCATATGTAAATCCCAAATTGTTTGTGTTTCAGGTGCATTTGGGTTTGCCGACGATGTCTATGGGTGCCCAGGCCATAAATGTGACAGAGATTCTGTCTGTCTGAAGAAAGCTCGTACTCTGCTGCACACCGGGAATCATACAATTGAAATACAACGGTAGGTGCAACTAGTATCCATGACAGCTCATTAAGCAACTTTTTTATGTATTTTCTTGTGAAATCATCAAACAACTATTAAATTATTTAATGCTTCATCCAGCATATATTTGAGTGAAAATTTAAATGCTGAAAACTCAAAAATTTCGCCCTTGTTGAAATTTTAGAACTTTTTGATTTGATCAGAGAGAGGATGGAAGTCACGCCCATGATCAGCCTGATCTAACGACTAAAGTCAGTTGTTTTTATTTGGATGATTTGAAAAATATATGCACTTTTTTATTAAACTGACTGCGGATATTACTTAAATATTAGGACATCAGCAAACTGTATTTGCAATAGGCTAAATCAGTTGAGGATGGAGTCTTAAGAACTATTTAATTAAGAATGAATTACAAAATAATAAAAAATTATTAGGAATTGTGTGGGGGTGCAGTGAGACAACGAATCAACACAGAACTAAATGTCGCTGCTGAAGATAATACAATTGAAAATATATGTAGATGACTTTCATCATAGTATTCTGGCGAAAATATGAAAAAAAATAATTTGGTGGGATGACATTAATTTGAGTATTTCCTCCACAAATATAATGGTTGGTATGCATGTATGGGTCCTTCATTTTCTGGGATGGGGTGTATGGGTTGGTGGCATCAGTCCTATCCAATTTTTTATATTTATAAAGCCCCTAGATATGTCATTGCACCTATGCTATTTTGACCCACCTGAACAGGTACAAGAAGAAAGCCAAGTACATATCATATGCTAACCAGATGACCCTTCGAGAGAGGGTCGCTACAGGTTTCCAGCTGAGCGAAGTCGTCGCCGCCATTCACAATGAACTTGTCCTCGTCATATTCTACCGATTGTACCATCAGTACGATGCGACCTTTGTCCTCATTGACACCGACACGTCAAAGATCGTCAGTTGTGTTGAGTCACCGACGGGCAACATGTCAATCATGGAGTGTCGCATCAGCCCTGATGGGTCAAGGGTCGCCGTGCTGTTTTTTATGCGCAAAGATAATCTGTCTCCGTTCAGGTGTGTGGTCGGCTTGTTTATTTCTGCCTAGGGATAATCTCAAAACATGGATGTACAACACTACAGCAATGTTTTGAGATCATCCTTTAGTGTTTTTATTAATATAATAAATAAAAATGCACAGTCATTCTGAGAATGTGTGTCTGCGCATAAAATATTGAAAAATCAGAAAGTATTTAAATTATGTGTGCTCTACCTTTTCAAATTAGCTCATTTCCATCAATGGTTTATGGACTTCTCTGCATCAACTTTATCTGTGTATATAACAGTTCCACTGAAAATCACACAGTAAAACAAATTAGTTAGGCACCGCAGATCTCGGTTATACACCTTTCCAGACCGGGAAACCAGCACCGTTTATCAGTAATAAAGTCACACATTCTCGGTATTCTAAACTCAACTGTATCTAATGTAGTCATATTGCAAGTTTTTGCAACACATTAGTTGCAGATATCAAAGTAAATTAACATGAAAATGACACACTATCTTGGCACAAAGCCATGCCCCAAGTGGTGAGGGAAGTGTTTGGCAAAGTTCAAGTAGATTTTATGCATTCAAAACCAGTAAAAATCACTTAAAGATCAGGTAAAATTGTTGAAACATTTATAAAGTATCACTCAATGATGTCAACAGACAAATGTGCCTATAAATAAGGTCTTAGAACAAGCATAATTCTGAAGTTCCAAATAATCCACTTTCTTGGTTATTTTACTGGTGCTAAGATATGGAACATCTATAGCCCAGCACTAAGATATGGAACATCTATAGCCCAGCACTAAGATATGGAACATCTATAGCCCAGCACTAAGATATGGAACATCTATAGCCCAGCACTAAGAAATTGTAACTCTGTACTTCTTTTTAAGCCGTCTTATTTGAACAATCTACTGCATTTTACAATATGCTCTCTTATGTCATTATTTAATTTTAAACAGTACTGCATTTACCATCATATTTATTTTGGTGAATTGGCTTCTTGCTTGCAGATATGAGTTATACGTGTTCTCATCGAAGACGGGAAGAACTATCAACACCATTCACTGCAACAAGGAGGTGCGACCATACGTGACGTTTGACCCTCGCTACAAGTACTCGCGCCTGGTGATTGTCAACTACAGCGACACGGTCAACGTGAAGGACAGTCTCGTGCTGTACTGCCTCGATACTGACCGCGTTGTCGCCATCAGTCACATCATGCTGAGCGTCATCTATGGAGGAGGATATTTCTGTGTCAATTATTGTCGCGACGGACAGTTCCTCATCCTGCAGAAGATCAGCGACAACATGAATGGCGTTCACTGCTACTCCGACTTGTACGTGTTCTGTGCAAACTCCCTAAAACTACTGAAGCACTACTATGCAAGTCTGCAGCCATACAGCACGCTCTGTGATCGGAACTATGCTCCCATCTTCTCAAGTTGTGGCAGTCGAATGTGTATCATTGGCGAAGAGACACTTGGGTTACAGCGCCACCTGTACGTGTCGGTCTATCAGCTGCCTCGGCCAATCGGCTTGCAGGAGCAGTGTCGTATCACCGTCCTGCAGAGCTTGGTGTCGTCTGATGATGTCGCCAAGCTTCCTCTTCCACAGAAGATGAAAGATTTCATTAGATTTTGTCCAGAATTATAAGCATAGATGCGAACACTAAAGATGCAACCTGTAAGATTGCAAACGAACGCATATGGTTATCTTTCACCCCATGGTTTTCCGGGCATGCTTAGAGGGAGTTTAGTTGCAGTACGAAGTGGGCTATACTGATAGGATCTCGCTCTTTGGACATGTTTTGATCTGGTGATCTGTTGTGCGCACATCATTTGCCAAAAATTGGCTGTATCCCGTAACACAAAAAAGCCTTGTTCAAAATGCACTAAAAAATTCACGAATGTTTCGTACGTAAACCATCAAGTTTCAGAAAATCTTTAAGACTTACTGGTTCGCAATTTGTGTCGGCCAGCTTGCACAGAACTACTGCATGTTGTTTCTGTGTTAGTAAAACAAGGATTTGTTATGTGGAACACTAGTGAATCATGCTGCTTTCTGTCACATTTTGATAGCAGTTTTATGAACTGTACAACATGATGTGATAATTGCCATATAACACGTTCATCGGGAGCAGTGCAATTGTTGTATGTTCCTTTGTATATTGAAGAACTTTTTAGGTATAGTCGGTGAATACCAGGTTTGTTATAGTTTATCATTTTGAAAACTAAAATGAGAAAAAATTCCTTCAGTTTAAAAAAACAGAACTCTTAATATGATAGCATAGTTGCTCATCCTAACTCTTGGTGCTAGACAGATATGTACTTAAGTAAATGTTCATAAGTTTTTAGAGGGCTCTGCCGCTTGCAAGGCCCTTAAAATAGAGCTTTTGTCTTACTCAATAGTCTTCCCTGGGGAAATTTTATGGAAACCATAATTTTTTATTGATACTGGAGGCTGAGCCATGTGAGTAGCAGTACTGCTGACTACAAGGTCGGAGGGTGCGGGACGTATGGGGGTCTTCCCCAGAACAAATTACCTTAGACCTCAGAAATGCATATAGAAGTGCGTTCAGAATGCATTTCTGAGGTCTAATTTAAAATTTCTGCACTGGTGCAAGTTGCATGTGGGCCCCAAAGCGACAATTGTTGTTGACGCCTTCTCCCCTCCAAAAAAAGTCTATGCTCAATCATGATGGATGTCATGGATACAAGAGTAGAAGATACCTTTACCATTTGGGACACTAGTCATATAGTGGTGGTACATGAGACAGACGAAGACATGCTGTACTCCAGTAGTTTGTGGCATGTCTTCTGCCCCTGAGGCAAAACTGCGATTTTATGACCCTGTAAATCCAAAGTTCAAAGGTGGTCGAAATGGGGATCCTAAATAATGACAACATTCCACTAATGTGCCATTAGAGATGTTGTATAGTTGTCATAATTAATGATGATAAGCATAAAAGTTGGTAATGATTATTATGTAAGATCTAAAATAGGGTACTGCTTGGCTATGAGGAATTTCGGTTCTGCATTATGAAATTATCAGATTCATATTAAAAGGTACAAAGTATGATAGTTTTTATCGTAAAGTCGTGATATAGTGTAAACTATATCTATTCTCAGATCTTGATGGCCCAAAAATATTTTAATGAACCAAAGTTTTTATAATATAATTTGGCCATTATAATTACATTTATGAATGTCAGTGTTGCTGTTCATGTACGTTCATGAACATCTCTATATAATTTGCAATACCTGCGGACACTGTGGATCAATCAGGGGTTTACAGAATCACGAGGTATTCATATCATTAACATCCATAAAACATTCAAATTATACACACAATGGTAAAATTATATTGAAAACATTGTGTTTCATTAACACACACCTGGCCAATCACGATGGAAGAATAGACGTATTTTATACTATATTTTATAGTAAAAACTTTGGCAAATGTGTGATATGATTGGTTTTACAAAAAACATTTTCTGGAATAGCTGCCATTAATTTCTAGTGACCTTGTAATCTGTCGTATTAGTAAAATTTGTAAAAACAAAATTCGTAAATTTAATAATTAAATATATGTGATAATCAATGGGTTGTGACAAGGTGTTGGCTGCGTTTACAATTTGAAAGTATCTTGTTTTGATTCACTTCAGTATTTCGTCATTGACGAAGACATTTGTTAAAGGTATATAAATTGTAATTAATGTATTTCATGGCCTTATAATATGTGCTAGGATGTATAAATATAATGCTATGATGTTTGTTAAGTCACTTGCGGATTCAGGTTCTCTGTCAGTGTGTTTGGTGCTTAGTAAATATTGCCTATCTAAGGTAAATACTTGCGGTGATAATTTTTGTTGCACGATTTTGAGTGACCTGCTTCTAATGCGATGATACCAAAGAATCTCCCAGCCCTATATAAACAATGGTTGTGTGGATAGAGTTCTACTTCAAATTAGTTTTTCCTGATGTGTAATGCTGGCAGTCTATTTTATTTTTTATTTGTGGTAATACCAGTCAATATGCTTTGTGATTTTGGTGCTGAAATGTGTGTGATATGTCAGTTAATTGGTTTACATTAACGATTCGTGGCCCAGTTGGTACCACTGAGTCGCATGACAGTGCCCATCTAAATTATGTATGTGTTCAGACGAGCAGCATGTCTAGACACTGTGAAGGTGACCTATTGGCTTGCACCAATCCCGACTTGAGCTTTGATGACATGTCACAACAGTTTGTTGTGGTGGTTGCTGATTGGCCACCGATTAAAAATAGATGGTGATCATCAATCAAATTGGGACCAGTCCCAATTCCACCAACACAATTGTAGCCACAAATTGGCCTCACTAATCTGTCTCGCGATCACGATTATTGCACTGCAATATTGCACAATAACATGTCTGTCAACAAATCAGGAAAAAAAATCATTCATGTCAACCATCCTTATTTAAGATACACACCTGCAGTTGTTTTTTCATTGTACTTTTGATGTCTAATCGGTTGAAGTAGATAATACTACAGCACAAATTTATTGTGCCCCCCTTGGCTCAGTGATCTACTAGGGTGGATTGAGACTGGGAGGGTGCATGCCCCTTGAAGATAAGGAGCAGGACCATAAGGAAAGGGAGCCATGCCCATGATTTGTACCAAGCTGTTGTAACACTATAGTCCAATTATTCCTTAATAACACATTAATATATTCTCAAATAAAGTAATGATGCACAGGTTAGAACATGTCCAATTTTGGCAGCAGTTCTGGCCAACTATCACTCAAATTGTATATTCATGCATCAGGAATATTTGAATTTGAGAAAATAACAATGTTTTATTGAAGATTAACTTGAATGTCATGTTACAACAGCCGAAAGCTCTGTAAAACTTTAGCTTTACGGTACAACGTTTTCATCATAAAGTCATATTATACAGTATAAACTACTTCTGTTCTAGGATTTTGACTGTCTAAATGTTTTAATGAACCACCATTTGTTCATATGATTCGACCGTTATCTGCTTAATTTGAATGTTTCGACTGGAATATCATGTTTACATTGCGTGCTGAACAGCAAGGTTGATATTCATAAACATTGTGAAAACACATTTGGGTAGTCAGGATGTTAAAATAGATACGTAGTGAAACCTGTCTTAAGCGACCATTCAATGGATGGTCGAAAAGTGGTCTTAATACAGGTGGTACTTTGGGAGGAGTTGACAGTGGTCGTTAATGACAGGTGGTCTCGTAATACAGGTGGTACTTTGGGAAGAGTTGACAGTGGTCGTTAATGACAGGTGGTCTCTTAGTGCAGGTGGTTGCTTGAGTAGGTTTGACTGTATATATATATATATATATATATATATATATATATATATAAAATATATATATATATATATATATATATATATATATATATATATATATATATATATAGTATATAACATGATTTTGCAACGAACATGATCAGACACTGTACCTTCAATGACAGATTTAGCAGTGTTTGTTTAACACACATTGAATGTGTTGGACTAGAGAACATTTTAAAATCATTGTCTCCTGACTTTGACACAACAAAGGATTACAGTGTTTGCTTGTGTATTATATTATTTTTATATGTTCATGTGCATCATGTTATAAAGTGTAATTTCAGTTATTATACACATCATGTTAATTGTGAAGCTTTGATTGAGAAGGTGCGGTGTTTATTTTATACATTCATTGTGTTGCATTTTAATAAGCTAACAATGGTTCATAGTGGAACATTTTAATTTGAGATACTGCCATACACTAACGTACTAATTACTATGGTTCATTGCATGGAAATTAGAGGTATATATTTGTATGTACAGCTAATTAACATTTTTGTTACAAAAAACAGTTGGGAAGTTCTGAGTATCTTTTTAACACGTTGTAAAGTGTAATGTATCTAAATTGTTGAGCCACTATGCAGACGACTTTTTGAAAACTTTTGAGCGGCTACGCAGATGACTTTTTGAAAATGATAACATAAATGTTAAAATGCAGATTGCGCTTTTATAACAATGGTAATAGAATTTTTTTTATTTTTAGGTATACTGGTCACTGTTTTAGAGACACATTTTGTGTCTGACGAAATCCTGCTATGTTCATAAGTTTGTTTTGTTTGTTTCCTGGCTGCATTTGTTGACCAACACAGAGGTGCCATGAAAAGCATTTCTGCATATCTATTTTATGAATCTTGTGTGGATCAAAGAGTATTTATTGTATTTTTCGTTACTGTTGCTGCCATTATGTGGGCATAAACTGTTTTGTGTGTTTATACTATGTTACATACAATTAATAGACTTTGTGATGAGAATGTTTAGTTATAGGTGATATAAATGATAATGAAAAGTTCTACAACATTTAATATGTGTAGAACATTTTGTATTGCAATACAAATTGTTTGTACAACCATTGAATTGTGTTGTTTTATTTAGACCCAATGTCATCTTGATTGGGATTACCAAGGGCAATGCAAACAACTTCTCATCTACCGTATTTGACCTATTAAGCATACATGCCCTAATTAGCATACACCCCCCAGTTTTAAACACATGATAATAAAAATGGTTGATTACAATTTACAACGTATGCCGTATGTGATCATGGTGCCATATGGTGGATTATCTGAGGACTAGTGTGGGACAACTGAAACTTGGTGCCATCTGGTGTTAAACATTACCTTTACACGTACCTTACTGTCTGGAGAAACAAAATGACCCATCTGTTGGTGTATAGTATAAGAAGAATTCTTGTCATTTGTCTTTTTTTTCAAGAGTACGCTTAACAGGTCGAATACAATATGGGATGACAGGGGACTGATGTTTTGCTCGACACGTGACATGTAGCAATAGTTTGGACCATAAAGTATATCTTGGCATCAATTATGGTTATTATGTTAAATGCAAAATTTCAGCTTTACATTGATAGCAGTGTCATCCGTGCAAGTCAACTGTGTGCGAAGTTGTGGGTTGAAGTGACCCACCCCAAGAATTCAAGTTTTGAGAAATCAGGGTTTAATGTTTTCCACAAGTTTCAAACTACTTCCATTATATTAAAAAATGCCTCCTCAAAAATACGTTTTTAAGATATTAATTATAATATTTTTCAAAATGTAAACTGGTTTTTGTTTTACAAAATACAAAGATCCGAAAATGGATAATTTCACCCATGTTTGTATTTTTTGCTTTTTATCCGATCAGCCAAGCGTACCTTACGGTCCAAACTGACACGATGCACTGTATTCAAAACAACTGCTCTGTTATGTGTACATAATCTGGAAATAATTTTATAACAGTCAAGCAGTGAATGGATATGGATGTCAAATTTACTAATATTTTGGTTATCGGTTCTTATCCGACATTGTGTGCTAAGCATGCTGACAATGTAAAGTTGTTTAATCCTTCGTGTTTTTTAAGCATTTTTCTTCAGCAGTTTTGCTCTCATGAGAACGTTCCGCTCATGAAGTGTGACATGCTTTGTCAATAGTATGATTTGATTCTGATAACTAACACATTCACTCTTGTCAAAATAAATATGTACTCTCCTACACAGTGCAAGTGTGTCTCATCATGTCTGGGGAAAGTAAAATCTCAACAATTTGTGTATCTATCCATCCACCTATTGTTTTATTTAATCATGGTAAATTGTTAATGACAATTCACTGGTAGACTGCAAGAACATCAATGACATTATAGTGGTAAACTGCATAATCATCAATTATATCATACTGGTTGACTGCATGATCACTAATGACATCATAGTGGCAGACTGCATGATCACTAATGACATCATAGTGGTAAACTGCATAATCATCAAATATATCATACTGTTTGACTGCATGATCACTAATGACATCATAGTGGCAGACTGCATGATCACTAATGACATCATAGTGGTAAACTGCATAATCATCAATTATATCATACTGGTTGACTGCATGATCACTAATGACATCATAGTGGCAGACTGCATGATCACTAATGACATCATAGTGGTAAACTGCATAATCATCAATTATATCATACTGGTTGACTGCATGATCACTAATGACATCATAGTGGCAGACTGCATGATCACTAATGACATCATAGTGGCAGACTGCATGACCACTAATGACATCATAGTGGCAGACTGCATGATCACTAATGACATCATAGTGGCAGACTGCATGACCACAAATGACATAGTGGTAAACCGCATGATCATCAATTATATTATACTGGTAGACTGCATGATGACCAATGACATCATAGTGGCAAACTGTGTGACAATCAATGACATCATAGTGGCAGACTGCATGATGACCAATAACATCAAAGTGGCAGACTACATGGCTACCAATGATATCATAGTGGGAGACTGCATGATCACCAATGACATCATAGTGGCAGACTGCATGACAATCAATGACATCATAGTAGCAGACTGCATGGCTACCAATGATATCATAGTGGCAGACTGCATGACCACCAGTGACATCATAGTGGCAGACTGCAGATTATTAATGACACTACAGTGGCAGACTGCATGACCATCATGACATCAGAGTGGCAGATGACCTGCTAACCATTTTGGCACACACCAAATTATTCAAATTCATTACAACTAGACACAATCAAAACACTAATTGAAACACCAGTCACTGGAAGGGGGGATCACTGGTCAGACTGCAGTATTATTTATATCACATTATGCTTATGATATGATTGAGTCGTCAAAATTTGCCAATTCTCATACAAACACCTTCATTGACCAATCAGAATCCAGAGTCTAGGTTTGAAGCAAATACAAATTCAAGTGACAACAAATATACAGTATTATACATAAGTAACAAATGGAAAACAATCTACATACAACAAGTAAGTTCTAATTACCGTATATAAATAAACAGACGATGGCTATATCGCCAAAACAGGAATATTCAGCAAGCTTTATCACAATCGCATTAATACATGTAACTTAAATAGAAGGCACGTACTTATATAACAAGTTCAAAAGTGTAGAAACAGTGAAAATGTCTTAAAAATAATCACAAATCAAGCAGTCTAAAACAGACAGGTTTAAGTTAACCTAATAAACCTGTTAACATAAGGCAACATTTATCACAAAGTCTATGAAATGGCAAACAGTCCATCACAACAATAAATTTAAAAAAATTTTCTTAGCACAGGAAATAAAGTTCATTGTTCTATGGTTCAACTTAATAGTAAATTTTAAATGTTATATTACCAAGCCATGCATGAGAGAAACGACAAACTATAATATTCACCATCTTAACCCCCTGCAAATTTCTTTCATTTTATCATAAATGGACGGAATAACAAAACATCATAATTAAACAACATTGATACAACTGCTACATTGCTACAAGCAACAACAATGACTCAAGAAGATTGCTTTAATTAATAACTGAGATATACTACTGTAGTGTAGGCTTTACATGGAGAGATTACATTAATAACTGAGATATACTACTGTAGTGTAGGCTTTACATGGAGAGTCCCTACTATGATAAGTCTTCAATATGATGTTTTACACTATTGCTACGGGTAGAATTCACAATGAACAATGATCAGTGTTTCATATGTAATTAACTGCATTGCATCACTTCAGTATTGTAAACACATAATTCCATCAATGATCTCGGAGGTACTCCCAATCTATATACAGGTTGCTTGTGAAATTTAGTGCTTCCTAATTTCATATTCTCTATTACGTCAATCTGGTTATTAAGGCATGTTGCAAACTTCACTCCAAACTACCATCTCATTTATTAAAACGTGCTGCCATCCTGCCTCAGCAACCAACCAGAAAAATAACGGTTTACATACACGCATGGACCACAATGTATACTTAAAACAGGCCGTGTTATTAAAATACAGTTAGCGTTCTGCTAAAATCTAATCCCACATACTGACCGCTGAATTAGTAACATACATTGAAACTAATTTCTAGTAAGCTGTTTCGCTTATAAAATGTAACTTGTTTTATAAATTATAATACAGCAAAATTACTATTCATTTCTTCATTATTGTACACAAATCACTATCTGTGATGCGTGTATGGAAATATAGTAATAGCAGCAACACCAACTCCACACCAAACGTAATAAGGTATCGTACACCATACATATTTAGTAACAATAGTGAATAGACGATGTAACATCTAACAATCTTCTACTAAGACTTTCTTCCTCCTGCACACCAGTGGTGCCCCGTAGGAAGACCATATTCAGTATAAAAATACAGTGAACAAGCAGATATAATTTTGTGAGTATTACACACAATGTCGAAATTGGGCTAAAAGGGTATAATTATGCAAAGGTGTGTACCTTCTTTTTGTATATTGCTTCAAACTCTTAGCATTTCTGCAGGAAGCCATTTGAATTACACTTGTAAATGGCTACAATTTCTATTTAAAAACTGTGGAACTATTAAGTTTAATTTCTTATGTTGTGAAGTCTGCCATATCTGTTTGCATATTTATAACACTTTCCTATCCCTTATGGCACCTTGGGATATTTAAAGCATAAGTCTTGACAAAGATAATTGTGTATTCTCTGCTGTGAATCTGTAAGGCAACATAAATTTATAAAAAAAATGGTTGGATTGGTACAAATATGAGACGGATAGGATGCTATATACTGTACCCAACTCTACATGAAGGTGACATTGGAATAAAATACATAAATTCTGTCTAGCTGCTAATAGGTAATTTAAATACACATTGATTTGAAACGTCAGTAGGTTGAATGTGTTTCAATCAGGATATTGTTATCTATGACATCACCAGCTCTGAATGTTATCAGCACTGGTCATGTGACAGGCAGATCATGTGACTTAATCTAGATTTGTCCAATGGTTGAGGTAGAAGATAAGATACAGGGTTCTACATAATGCAGGCTCCCTCACCAGCAACAAGAAATCACACAAACAACCACACATATTAAAAATTCCTGAAATAGCCGAGGAAATATCTATACTTACAACCAACATAGTAATTTGCATAGTTATATCACATCTGTGACACTGACCAAATGTACTGGTTCTTATTAACGGCTATTAATAAGACATACTGCCAGCCAATATGCTATTTTCATAAGGCTAATCAAAAGAATGCAGCAATTTGTAACACCATATTGAAGTTGAAAATAGAAAAATAAATTAGTATTACAGTCACTACAACGATGCACTAGCAATGCAATGGTTAGCTGCATTCCTCTTTAACTCAACCAGATAACTAATTTCCACGGATGTGGCTTTGTTCTGCATAGTTCAAACTAAACATGTATGTCACTCTTAAAATTGTATTTATGGAGTCCCAGTTTAGGTTTTCTGGGATCCAGATCTATTTAATCATTAATCGGACAACGATCAGTACAAAATATATCTGCTGAGTTGGAATGGTCTAAAAAAATCCCAGTATCTGAGATGGAACATGCAAAGTTGCCACAAGTCTTCAACAATGTTTTGTCAAAGAGAAAATATGATAACATTCTAAAAAAATTAAAGAAATGGCTCATTTCTAAGGAGCTTCAAAATATTCCATTAAAATAATTCACTATAAAGACAAGTGTAGCCTCCCGAATACTGGTAGGCTTTACAGTGATACTATTCAGTGTCAATTCACATACATATGAACCTCACAAACCCAGGTTGGCCTTTAGCAAAGGTCCCAATGGCGACATAGCAAGCTGCAGACTTTCCTGCGTCTGGTGGTGGCACAACGGGAATGCAACCTCCAAGCGAAAAGCAA
Source organism: Lamellibrachia satsuma (assembly GCA_033239005.1). Classification (NCBI taxonomy): domain Eukaryota; kingdom Metazoa; phylum Annelida; class Polychaeta; order Sabellida; family Siboglinidae; genus Lamellibrachia; species Lamellibrachia satsuma. The sequence continues at coordinate 5,351,451 of BSQZ01000036.1, read as the reverse complement.
CTTCATAGTACAACTTGTACAACAAATGTGGGGTTTCTTCGTGCAATGGTGCCGTAGTAGATCTTTCATGACGTAGAGTTACGACTGCGCTGGAAACTTTTGCTGGCTCTCTCCAGTTCCATGCGGTAGTCAAGCAGGTCTTGCCAGTTGTCCTTGTTCTGCAGCAGTTCCGTGTTCTTGTGCAACTCGTAGTTGAATTCCCGCGACTTCATCATGTACCTGTGAATGGACAGAAGAAAAACTCTTCAAATCTTGCCACAGACAATGTCTAGCTTAGCGTAGGAGGGTTCTGCATGTCTATTAGACAACAGCTAACTTTGAACTGACATGTATGTAATGTGGCTTCATATTAGTATGCTTCCAAAGCCTGATTATCCAGTCTGTGAAACTTACAGGCATGGAGGCTTAGTACATACCACAAACAGAGTTAGGCCAAGCAGCTGGAATGCTTGCTGTAATGTTTCATGAACTAAAAACCAAAATATATTATACGCAGTTCAACAAGACAGTTTGCCGACTTATATTGGAAGGTGAAATGTTGGAATAACAAATTGTGTGATAAAAGACACTGGTGTTAAGGATGCATTTTTACATTTCCATTTGTCTTGAATACAACAAGGTGACTATCATTGAGCTATAAGCCACATTTCACTGTAGTATACGGGAATACATGAGAAGAATATGTGAAGGAGGCAAACTAGCTGCAATCATTACCTACCGCTGCTCAATCACCGACCAGCAACTTGATACAACCATATTCTTACTACTGACAATGGTACACATGTAACTAACCACGGTACACATGGTAAGATAATGTTGGCACTAGTTCAAGGCTAGATAAGAAACACCTGCGCAGAGGCTAATGTTGACTCTATATGTACCATAATGAATGCTCCCTTGCTTGCCTTGCCATGACACATAGCAAATGCAACATTTGGTAATCGGATATAGGATTAATCCCACAAATAAATTGTTCCCACCTCTGGGATAGTTACGTGCAGTAAAATGAGGCTTCATAAATAAGAGCAGTAAAACCGAATATTAGTCACAATTTATTGGTTTCACAGCAAACCAGTGTTCTATACCAGGGTTAATCACTTTCAAATGTTCCTCCTCAATTTGATTTTTTGCTAGTCTCATTTCACATTCATTTTGTGAAAAATCAAACTTACCTAGTTTTCACTGCAACATGCTATCTCGTCTGTGCAACCTTTGTATGTCGTTTTTTTTTTGTGAAATCATCAGACAAACTAATAAATTACTTAATGTTTGGTCAAGCATTGATTGAAGTGAAAATGGAAATATTTAAAACTCACAAATTTCACCCTTGGTGAATTTTTTTAACTCTGTCATGTGATCGGCGAGAGGATGGAAGTCACGCCCAGCCTTGACCCGATAAAGTATTTGCCTCTTTGGATATCCACTATTCTGAGCCTTACCAGATCTAACGACTAAAGTCAATTCTTTCGATGATTTGAACAAAAGTAGGCATTTTTTTAATCGACTGCAGATGTTACATAAACTATTTACACACCACATATTTGGACATCAACGAACCGGATTTACAACAGGCTAAATCAGTTGAAGATGGAGTTTTAATATATGTTTCAGTTGTTCTACATTCATCACCATCTGAATCTGAAAAAAAATTCTCAACAGAGCCAAATGAGAAATGACACCACTAGTGTTAAACAGTTACCTTATTGTCTACAGAGAAAAATTTTGGTATATGCTTATAAGAACAGGTTCTCTGACATGTTTCCATGGCCCAATTTTTTTAAAGACGTACTGTATGCTTATTATGTCAAATATGGTATATATATATATATATATATATATATATATATATATATATATATATATATATATATATATATATATATATATATATATATCAATGTGATGCTACTGTTTGATGTGTGCATCGGGAATCACACTGTTGGAAGTGGGGGAGAATTTGCATTTTATACCTAGTTATAAAGGAAATCAGATTTGAGCAAACAAGTCAGAGTGCACATTATATTTGGGGTGTATCATACACGGAAAATTATGGTATCCACAGTGAACTGTTTATATCATAGTTTTAGTTTTCCACTATAAGTTGATGTTAATGGACACTAAATATTAGGTTGGAGACCCTCCTATCCTGTCCAGTTCTTTACACGTGTTAATGGAAATCAAACTACAGGCCAACTCACCATTTAGGTCTGGGTCCCATGGTCCTTTCCTGTTTTTCTGCCTCTTAATGGAAATAAAACCACAGTTGAACTCATCATTTAGGTCTTTGTTCTGGTCCTCAAACCTACAGATGTTTGTTCTTCCAGTCTCTTGATGGAAATAATACTTACTCTACTTAGCTTTTTGTCTTATCTCATTTTTAATGGAAACACATCTACAGACAGACCATTTAGGCCTTGGTCCACTTAGTTTTGTTCTGTTTTATCTATTTTTAATGGAAACAAAACTACAGACATACCAATCATTTAGGCCTTGGTCCAATTAGGTTGTCCTGTTGATTTTTCGCTGCCTTTTAAAAGAAACAAAAAGTACTGATGGACTTACATTTATGTCATTGGTCCTCATGCCTTTGATGCTGTTCAGCCTTCACATAAAATAATAGTAACAACAAAGTCGAGGTGGACTCACCATTAGGTCTTGGCTCCATTCACTGCATTTTCTATTGTTCTGGCATTTAATTGAAAGAAAAAATACACATATACTTACCACTTTGGCCTTGGTCCTCTTATTCATTCTAGTTCTTCCTGCAGACTGACTCACCATCTTGGCCTTGGTCCTCTTATTCATTCTAGTTCTTCCTGCAGACTGACTCACCATCTTGGCCTTGGTCCTCTTATTCATTCTAGTTCTTCCAGCAGACTGACTCACCATCTTAGCCTTGGTCCTCTTATTCGTTCCAGTTCTTCTTGCAGACTGACTCACCATCTTGGCCTTGGTCCTCTTATTCGTTCTAGCTCTTCCTGCAGACTGACTCACCATCTTGGCCTTGGTCCTCTTATTCGTTCTAGTTCTTCCTGCAGACTGACTCACCATCTTGGCCTTGGTCCTCTTATTCGTTCTAGTTCTTCCTGCAGACTGACTCATCATCTTGGCCTTGGTCCTCTTATCCATTCTAGTTCTTCTTACAGACTGACTCATCATTTTGGCCTTGGTCCTCTTATCAGTACTAGTTCTTCCTACAGACTGACTCACCTCTTTGGCCTGAGTCCTCTTATCAGTTCTAGTTCTTCCTACATACTGACTCACCATTTTGGCCTTGGTCCTCTTATCCGTTCTAGTTCTTCCTGCCTCTTAACTTCCAGAATATGTTCCTCCTCGATGCGCAGTCGCTCCATTCGCAACTTCGCCAGCTCTTGTTGGTATGGGGTTGACAGTAATACTGCAGAGTTCGCTGCTAATAAAAGAAAATTACATATGTAAATGGTTTTACAAATGAAGAGTTTCTTGAAAGAGCAAGGCAGCAGAAACAATTACTGAAAACAAAACGAAGACAGTTGCAATTTATATGACATATATTAAGAAACAGTAAGATTCAGGCAAAGTCAGAGTTACGCAACATTCCATATGTTCAATATTTTATGCAACTTGATCATTTTCCATTTACAAGTAATGAGACGATTACGTGATAAAGCCTCATGATGACGGTAAGTAGAAGATACCATTCATAGTTACATATAAGAACTAACTACAAGGTGGAAATAATGCAATGAACCATGGGAAATATAAAGAGAAGATGAATTGTTAAAGACATGTTAGAAGTGACTACAATGGCTTCTTCAAAAAAGCCCCCACAGGAATGTGTTATTGGCAGTTGTCAATGTCGCTGAGGTCACTGCAAAGGAACAAAGTGCTTATTAACTGTGGCAGTGGCAGCTATAATTATTAGACGGCATAGATAACTGGTTTGGTATAGCAGCACAAGCCTTCAACAGATGCACCAATAAATGGAAATCTACTACTCTCCACACGAAGACCAAACTGAAAATGTACTGGTCCAATGTCTGCTCCATATGCTACTACTGTATGCTTTATAAAGATGGAGGACCACAAAGAAGATTAAGAGATGAATCCTCCAAATATGTTTGGAGCTGCAAGAGACTGCTCAGAATGCATCAACACCAACAACATCGTCAGTGAGGTGAAGCAAAAGTGGCTTGGCCATGTTCTCCACATGGACAGAAACAGTCCTCCACATGCTGCATTGAAATGGACACCACCTAGAAAAAGGAGAAGTAGCAGACCTCTGGGCAACTGGGGAAGAACTGTGGAAGAAGACATGAAGCTGGCTGGGAAGACCTGGAACAAACTCAGCTGGCTCGCCTAAGACCAAGCTGGCTGGAGGATATTGGGTGGTGCCTTATTCCCCAGTGGAAACGAAGAGGATGGAGTGAGTGATCGATAACTGATTTATCACACCAAGCTGAGCAGTTGTACCCTATGCAGTACATATAAGCCACAACTCTTTAATGAGTCAAGAGTCAATATCAGATTTCATGAGTGAATCACTCTCTGCATTTTGTTATTTCAGTCAAATTCAGAACTATGATCCAACTGCACCTATTCAGAAATCTTAAATGAACACCATATAGCAAACTTTGCACACATCAGAAGCAAGCATTACATACACTACGTGTTTGTTTTGAACGTCCTTTCATTGGTTCAACTCAACAACATGGGTGTACTAAGCAAGCGCCATATATCTGGAAGAAGCCTTAAACAAACTGCAGCAAAACTACATTGAGTAAACTTATGTGCACGTTTAATAGTTTAATGAAAGGATATTTTGCTGTTCCACATTAAACACTGAAGTTCAGTAGAAAGCACAAGTATTACCATTTATGTTAAATATTTAATATATTATCAAATGTTTGTGCAACATGGTTGAATGCGACAAAATGTCAAAATTAAGTGCATAATAGTATTATAATATGTGAGAAGAGATAAGGTAACATTTTGAATTGCTATTGAGTGGACATAGATCCTGGGTTTCAGAACTTGAAATACACAAGAAACAAATTGCCCCATTCACTGAAAGAAGCACATCATAATGAAAAATAAGAACTAACATTTACATATTAACATCTGTAAAGCAAAAAACACATTTCTGGCCAGAATTGATGCAATTATGCCATGTTAAAGATATTTTATCCACAACTTTGGTTACAACTGAAATAGTACTGACAATTAGTATGTATACAATATTTTCTTCAGCATAAAGTAATGTCCAGCAATCAATTTTATTGAGATAGTAACTCCTGCAAATATTGTTCAAGGAAATCATCTACTCATATTACAAATATGAGTAGATGATTACTTAGTACTTAATGATACTGATAAATTGCTACTGTGGTTTTCAAAAGAACTCATTCATGCAGTGATCATGCAGATACTGCTGTAGGCGTATGCAAAACTGCATGATTCATTCTGTATCAGTAACTGAATGCATTGCAATAATGAGGTGATTCTTTTGTTTCTGCCTCATTAAACAATAGCTAACCACTGTACACTATTCAACTGCAATGGTGGGCATTATACACTATCAGATGTGCCATGAAAGAGGATTTCAATAATCAAAGCAGTTGGGATCAATAATCACCTTGTAGAGACTGCCATGTTGAACCATAAAGCCAACCTGCACAGAACAAGTACATTATGTAAGATGTACAACGCAACAGATGTGGTCAATATAACCTTCTTACACTCAAGACCATTCTGTGCCCATGCATTTGTCAAGGACTTACTGGTCAAATTTGGTCACCCTTTATCTTGTTACTGGTTTTCAAAAGAACACTGGCATAGTTCGTTAATACCTCACTACTCTGGAGACTAAGCTTCGATGGGTTGACCTAGTAGAGGTTTTCAAGATATTCAAAGGATTAGAATGTATAAATCCTGCTGACTTCTTTGTCATGGAGCATGCACGATCTGAAAGAGGGCACCCATATAAAACCACTAAACTCCATTCAAGATTGGATGTCCAGAAGTACTCATTCACACTAAAGATTGTAGACAACTGGGATAGATTTCCTGTGGCAGCGCATCGTCATAAACAGTGACACATAAAGTGAAGGACATATGAAAAAGTAGATGGTGTTGTAATTCATGTACAAAACATTTCTTCTTGATCTAGATACTCCAGAATTGTTGAGTTGGCAAAACATCATTTATGTGCAGATTCAACCAATTAGAAAATGTCATTATTAAATACAAAGAGGAGCTAAATAAAAACTCATGCCTTCTCTCCATTGTTAACAGAATCTTACAATCAACCGTCTACTATCAAACCACAATTTCACTAAAAAGTACAGATTTTGAATAAAAATATACCTAGTTTAGATACTATTTATAATTAAAGTGAAACGAAAGTTGTGGTTTTGGGTTATGCGCCTAAGAGATAATAAAAATTAACCACATGCAACTAAAATCAAGAATATCACGCCAGTGGTTTACTCAGAATGTGTTCTAAAAGTTGGAGAATCCAGTCATTTCTCTGAAATGATTCTAAACTTCTTTTTGAAAATCAGTATGGTTTGAGACCTAAGCACTGAACTGAGTATGCTGCGCTTGAACTAGTATATAGAATTATTACTCCAACGGACAATAATGAAGTGCAACTTAATATATTTCTCGATCTCTTAAAGGCATTTGATACTATTGACCATACTATTTTATTAAATAAATTAAGGTACTTAAATTAAGGCATGTATGGTACTACTCTATGTTTATTTGAAATTTATTTAAATAACCGAAAACAGTATGTTGAAATTGAAGAAATGCAATCAGAAATCCTACCAATTGAAATCGGAGTATCACAAGTTCAATTGGAGTACCACAAGTTCAATCGGAGTACCACAAGTTCAATCGGAGTACAACAAGTTCAATCGGAGTACCACAAGTTCAATCGGAGTACCACAAGTTCAATCGGAGTACCACATGTTCAATCGGAGTACCACAAGTTCAATCGGAGTACCACAAGTTCAATCGGAGTACCACAAGTTCAATCGGAGTACCACATGTTCAATCGGAGTACCACAAGTTCAATCGGAGTACCACAAGTTCAATCGGAGTACCACATGTTCAATCGGAGTACCACAAGTTCAATCGGAGTACCACAAGTTCAATCAGAGTACCACAAGTTCAATCGGAGTACTACAAGTTCAATCAGAGTACCACAAGTTCAATCGGAGTACCACAAGTTCAATCGGAATAAAGTTCAATCGGAGTACCACAAGTTCAATCAGCATACCACAAGTTCAATCGGAGTACCACAAGTTCAATCGGAGTACCACAAGTTCAATCAGCGTACCACAAGTTCAATCGGAGTACCACAAGTTCAATCAGAGTACCACAAGTTCAATCGGAGTACCACATGTTCAATCGGAGTACTACAAGTTCAATCGGAGTACCACAAGTTCAATCGGAGTACCACAAGTTCAATCGGAGTACCACATGTTCAATCGGAGTACCACAAGTTCAATCGGAGTACCACAAGTTCAATCGGAGTACTACAAGTTCAATCGGAGTACCACAAGTTCAAGTAGAGTACCACAAGTTCAATTAGAGTACCACAAGTTCAATTGGAGTACCACAAGTTCAATCGGAGTACTACAAGTTCAATCGGAGTACCACAAGTTCAATCGGAGTACCACAAGTCCAATCAGAGTACCACAAGTTCAATCGGAGTACCACAAGTTCAATCGGAGTACTACAAGTTCAATCGGAGTACCACAAGTTCAATCGGAGTACCACAAGTTCAATCGGAGTACCACATGTTCAATCGGAGTACTACAAGTTCAATCGGAGTACCACAAGTTCAATCGGAGTACCACAAGTTCAATCGGAGTACCACAAGTTCATTTCTCAAACCTTTATTGTTTATTATTTACATAAATAATTTCCCACAAGTCAGCCAAATGTTCAGTTTCATTACGTATGCTGATGATACAACACTCTCTAGTACATTAAAACATTTTAATGATAGAATACAGAATAAAAGCACTGAATCATTAATAAATTATGAACTCCTTAAAATTGTCTAGTGGTCAAGCATTAATAAACTATCACTATATAAAAACAAATCTGAATATATGGTCTTTCACCTACCCAATAACGGCATGCAAAATCTTACTTTTAAAATAGATAATATCAACATTGAATGAGTGGGTGAATTTTATTTCTTAGGACTAACCCTGGACAAAAATCTAAACTGGAAAAACACACAGAAAACATTTCAAATAAATGTTCCAAGACAACTGGAATATTAAATAGAATAAAATATGCATTACCTATAGAAATAAAAAGTATGTTATACAATTATTATTGTATTATGGCATGGGGATATAAAGGCAATAGAATCATAAAAATAAAAAGGGCTGTTTGAATGATAACCTTGAGCAGGTAAAATTCACATGCAGAGAACCACTTTTTAAAACTTGAAATACTGAAAATAGAAGACCAGTTAAAATAGAATTACATACAATACACAAAATATACATATATCTAGAACAAAACATGAATTTGCAAAAAAATCTTATATACAACTTGCCACATCTTATAAATGAAACTCCAGAACTAGTTGTAGAAAAGATATGCACTCACAAATTACGAGGCTTTGCATACTATTTAAAACAGCACCTCTTACCAAGATATAAAGATGTACAGTATCAAATTGTTATACATGTCAGCAAAATCTCAACAACTAATAAAATATACATATTATATTGTCAGACACATCTTAGGTACAGCTGTAATTATAAAGATATACACTTTGCATAAAAAAGAAAACAAAGAGGCCAAAGATAATTTGATATAAATGAGTGGCTCCTGCGACATATTTGTCTTAATATGAATCACTGGCCCATTTCTTTTTGTTTTGTGCACTATTTTTGTATTAACTTGTATCATTTGTATTATATTTATGCACACATGAATATGTATGTGTAATCTCATTTGTAGGTCAAAATAAAACTTCTTCTTCTTATTCTTGTCTATGAACACAATTAATTTTGCTATAAATTCCACCCAGATTCCTGCAGACCGCCCTGCAGTATGCACAAGGCACTCATAAACTATACGTGGGCATACATTCATCACCGACTTGACATGCATTCTGCCTGCCGCGTCTCCTTACAACCAAACTTCATGCGACAGCACGGTCTCTCTTTGTGCCATGAATAAACTACATGAAGAATACGAATCATTGCATATGTTAATACGCTGTACTTGCGTGGATTCTCGTCACCCACTCACATCACGAAACATTTCCACACTAAATCCTCAGCGGTCCCTCGTCCTGATGATGACTGTACGTCCCTGCTCATAACATCATACTTACTGGTTTGTCTCTCAACTCAGGTTCCTGAAGATTTAGGTGCTATAAAAGTACTATTATTATTATTATTATTAAGTATGGTTTGAATTCCTGTTAATATTAGCAGTAGCTTACTATTTATGTGAAACAACATTCACATTTCAAAACAATCCGACACAAATTTTAGTCTTTCAGAATTGTTTCACATATGTTTACATTTGACAGAAAAAAAACATTATTTACTCATGAATTGGAAACTATCTATCATAATGTCTATACTTTATATGACATGAAATGAACGATATAGATAGTGCAGAGATAAACAACATGCTGGAATGCCCTTTGTGACATATAATTAAAGCTACAGTCATAGAACTAACATTCAGTTAAATAACGTATAATAACGTATATGTGTATATATGTTTACTGCATGGCATTGTTATGAAAGTTTGCTTGGGTGACCGACATGTATTTACTATTTACTGACCACATCAAGAACTTGATACTTTGTGTGACCAACCATCAACTGCTACAAGAAGTTAAACAAATTCCTAGCTCAATATCTCAACTTTTCTTGCCAATATTTAAATTTGTAAATTGATTTCAATCTACTGTAATTAATAGCATGCTAGCTATAACTTCTGACATAACGTGCTCCAGCAGTGATGTTTAAATAAGATATATAATTATCACTGCTAATTCAATTGCATATTTACAATTCCACGATTGTAAAGTAAAGAAATTGGCTAATTCATAGCTTGAAAAAAATGTGGGTAGAAACATATCAACCCTATTATTTCAACCCATAATATGTCAACATGATACCCATAGCAAAATGAACAGGGTCAAGCACACAAGAAATCCCTTCTGCACTTTCAACCACAGTCATGCTAACAAGGTGCACTCTTTCATAAGGTAGTGGTAGTACACTAAATGGCTATACTGAGTTTTTATGGATTCACTAAAGTCGGAAGAATGCCTCACAAGGCAAAAAAGAGACGGCAAACAAATTGGTACGTGTGCCACTTATTATCTATGACTGCCTTAGAATGGCCATGTTGGATCAGGTTCCAAATTGATACATTGGACCATCAAACTTGGACAACCCAAATAATGCCAGTTGTATGAAGGTGCATGGCTTCCATAGAGTATGTTTTACATACAGACTTCATAGCTGAGCCAAAAGACAGTGATACTACAAAGGGGAAACTTTGGCTGCATAAAATGTATACATGTAAATTTACACATTGTGTGCTTGAATATGTGCATCATGCTTTGGTGCATGCGCATGTACACATGTGTGTATGTACAGTACTATCTCTTAGCTGAGGCTATGTCATTTGACTAGTTTAAATGTCTGTATTGTCACATTTGTTCAATATATATATATATATATATATATATATATATATATATATATATATATATATATATATATATACATACAGCAGGCATGGGTAAATTTCAACTGTTAATTTGTTAATTTAATTAACTCAATTAAGTTAATTTAATTAATTAACTTTACCAGAAAGGCTAGATTAATTTAATTTAATTAATTAACTTCACCAAAAGGGGTTAATTTTATTTAATTTAACTGACAAATTCCCAATTCACTCTCAATTAAGTGCTCATTTAAGAGTTGGTATTACTGGTGGATAGTTCATATAAATGTTGTGGAGGCATTTCCAAAAGGACTGCAGTCACTATTCCAGTTGTTAGCCTGACAGAGATCAGGTTAAGGCATGTGTGAATGGGATGGAGAACATCACAGAGCACTAATACTGTCTGTCCCAACTGGGGTGGGCTGGTCATTCAGGCACCTGTGAGTTGGAGGGAGGGCCTAGACAATAGAATGTCTTCTGGTTGTGTGATAAGTTGATGACAAATGATGGCTTCTGCAAATCTCTGTCCAAAGTAAACATTTGGCTAGCAACTTGCAGCCAAGTGGACCTATGCATTAGACTATGTATGTATATTTTTTTCTGTACATCTGCAAGTGTACATATAACATGCAGAGAAAAGTAAAAATAGCTTCAGTTTGGGATCTTTTTATAGCACCAACTGGATTCAAAAGCAAGTCAGTTCTAGTGATACATAAAAAATTGCATATAAATATTTAAATGTCAGTGTATAAAGGGGGAACCTAATGATTTAGCATTAAAACAATGCATAGAAATGATGTAATTATTTACCTGGTTTTGTTAATTTGGTGGTTGAATATAAGAGGAAACTCCACACCCTGCAAATCTTCAGCCACACCTTTACATTCCTTTCAGAAAAAAATATTAATTTTAACAAGCATATACAACTTTTAAAATGTGATCAAATACCCCATGAACAAATGTCTTCGTATATGAATATTGCATCAGCAAATCTATTTCCAACAAAGTTACAGAACACATTTCTTTTATAAGTCAACAATAATGTTCAAATTTGTTTGATGATAACAATAACGTTCCTCTGATGTAATAAGTAAAGTAATTCCACCAGTATATATGAATACTGTACTATCTGTAGATAGATCTGTAGTTCTGCTACCTGAATCTTTACATTCCATTATAATCCACCAGGTAGCGTGGTGGTATAATGTTGGTGGTCTGTTGAGTTTTAGTAGATCGAAGAGATTATGATCAGCTCTGTCTACCATAATGGCATCAGAAATGTGTGTCTTGTGTGTTGACTTCTGATCATGTTACACTAAATAGTGCAGGACACTTATGAAGAGTGTAAAGTTTACAGATCCGAGTTGGATGCATGCCAATACAGACAAGTGTTTCGAACTCTTCGGAACTGTCTCTAGATAGAATAGTTTTGATTTTGGATACTTCACTAAACTTTGGATACTTCACTTGTTATCCTGTACAGCTTCATTTTATGTGTACATGATGTTGTCATTTCATAGCAAATATTTACTGGATATTTTGTGTGAACCATTCCCCGGACTCGCCTACTTGTGTACGTACACAAATCGTACCATTGACACATAAACTTGCCTGAACTATGCTAAGTATACTACTCTGTGCCCAGTGTTAAATATACTTAAAATATAAATAAAATATACACCATTCAGTGGTAGTTATTTAGAGTTATTTATTTATGTGTTTGCTATTCACCCGATATGCTTTTCTACTTTTTAGAGAAAAGTTGGAAACAGTGTTGAAATTGAGTGTAAACTAGTGTCATAATTAGGCAACTTCGTAAATATGCATCATGCAACAGTTCAAACAACAAGTCCATACTGGGCTGATGATATTCACACCTGTAGAATATTCTTAGCTTGACTCAGCATTCTGTTTCCAATACTATCATTACTACCACAGTCGTTAACCTGTCAATATCTCCATCTACGTAATCAATATCTAGGACTGTAGAGTTTAATTGCCTGGCTGACAGCTCTTGCCTGCTAATGGCCTGGCTAATATCTCTGGCCTTCTTCTGAACCTTGTGCTTGTGTTTAGCAAAAAGCTTAGACACCTGCTCAGATGTATGCATAAGCGCTTTCCTAATCTCGACAGCAGAGGATTCATTTGCAAGGCGGGGCTAGAGTGGCTTTCTTTGTAAAAATAAACAATAATCTGGAAGAAGAAACAACTAATGTATATATGTATCTCTGTATTTCAACCATGGGTCTATTAACTTGAAAAGTTAATTAATTAAATTACAATTAAATCAGAAATGCTCCAATTAAATTAGATTAAATTAACCTCACACATTTCTCAGGTCAATTAAATTAGATTAAATTAACCTCACACATTTCTCAGGTCAATTAAATTAAATTAACCTCACACATTTCTCAGGTCAATTAAATTAAGTTAAGCACTGTGATGTTCTTGGAGTTACCCGAATATTTAAGTTCCAATATAATCCACCAGGTAGCGTGGTGGTAATGAGAAGGGTCTATTGCATGTCTATCCACACAATCTTATTATTTAAAGGGATGTATTTTCATTGGTTAAATGAACAGGACATTGTAACACTGAATGTATTAGAATAATTAGAACACATTGGTTGGTTAAAACTAATACCCATACAAACCGTGTCACTAACTTGATCTTTCATTTGTTAACATTAAAAAATTCACGATTTGGTGATGAATTTAAATATGCCAGTTTTACTGTAATTAAAGATTGACCTTTGAAGGTGAAATATAACTTTTTTCACTGGATGATTGAGCTTTTTTCTGTCAAATGTAAATATTGAGCTGTAAAATTCCGTTTTACACAATTTATGATGACAAAGATACTGCAGCAATAAAGACTGATATTATTAAGATAAAAATGAAATATAACATTGTTAATTTAGATGCACATTGAGATAGAAAAATTAAGAGAATTTGGTAATTTTTATTATACAAAACCCCCAACCAGCTCTGTACACATCAGTTAATAAAAAATCATTGTACATCCATTTAAAAGAAGGGAAACGGTGCAAGCATTTGCATGATTTAATTTTCAAGTTTAAATTTAGCAGGATACAACAAATGCATGTGATTGGGAAATGAGCAAAGAACGTGTATGATGAAGTGTCAACACCTGAAAGCTTACCAAGAGATTTAGACTCCAGAATAGCCCAGCACAACTATTCTTAATATTGGCAACTTGCCAACTGGCAAGTAGTTATTCTGCTTTGTTAAATACAGCCATAGGCATTCAACAAGCCAATGTATTCGGGGGGGTGGGGTGGGGGGAGGGGGGCATTGTCAGAAACAGTGGCCAGCCTGTGATATTATTAAGATGAACCGTGCAGGTCTTTAGCAACACACGGATAACTGTGCATGTGCATGCCACCATTACTTCTAATTAAACACATTAGCGGATTGGGCATTTTAGCAACAGGTTGTCACTCAGGATTAGGAAGGCAGATACAACTGATCCACAAGCCATACACACCCGAACTGCTATTTGAGTTAATATGTCACTATCACAGCGAAGATTACTATTGATACTTAAGCTGGGAACACTGGTCAAGTATATTTGAATATCTAATCTTTTTTACATGATAAAGTACATAGACCACTGTACGAGAACAAATCATATATGTGGTTTATTACTTTCTTTGTTAACTGTGTGATTGATTGATTGATGGCAGTGATTGGGATTAGGATAAGAAACCTTCATCTGACTTAGGTCACGCCTTAATAGTCTGGACAACTCTAGCATGAGATATTCATAATAAAAGATGTCCATTGCTACCTCATGTGCCCAGAGGCATGATGGGAATGAATGAGTCAGAGTGAAGAAAAATAACCTTAATGAAAGAAATTCTATTTAAATGTTATTTTAACTGTTATTAGATAACAAGGGTTCTCACTTTTTCATCATAACATAATTCCAGCACATTTCCAGAAGAAAGTATATATAATTTCAAGGACATGTCATGAACATGAACAGAACAGAAAAATCCTATACACTCCATATGTATAAAACCCAAGACCCACTAAAATGGACTATATCATGGAAGGGGTTACTCTCGAGGTTGTCAGACACCATCCATATCTTGGAGTCGAATTACAGCGAGATCTTAAATGGAAAACCCACATCGATAACATCACCTCTAAAGCAAATAAAACTCTCAGGCTAATGACAAGAAACCTAGATAAGTGCTCATAAGAAGTAAAGGCGAAAGTATACACCAGCCTTGTCAGGCCTAAGCTCAAATATTCCTCAGCCATATGGGAACCATACCGTAAATGTCTAATTAATCAAATGGAAAAAATGCAATGAAGGGCTGCCTGTTTTGTACTCCACGATGACTCTACAGAATCCAGTGTTACTCGTGTGTCGCCCAACCCTCCAAAATAGAAAGAAAGTTGTAAGAATGTTGGTCTTCCACAAAGCCTTACACCATAAAATTGCTGTCACCGTGACAGACTACCTTAAAACGACTACTCACCACTCCAGATCAAGCAATTCTCACCACTTCATTCCCCCAACATTTAAATCTGACATGTTCAAGTAGTTTCTATTGGAATTTCTTAAGCCCTGAAATTTCCAACAGTGAAACAACCTCTAGTTTTAAAAGAAGATTAGAAAAACTTTATTATCAGTGTAGCATCCACAGACATAACCACGTCACTGAAATGATTTGTTCATTATCTCTACAAGTAATATGTTTTATTTCTTTCCTTTTTTCTTTGTAATTCTTAGTGGCTGATGCTGTCCATTGGGTGTCCACAGGATTATACACCAAATGGTTCTTTCCGTCATCAATGTAGACGTAGAACAGATGACACAATTTGCAGGGAAAACAATGTGCAATTTTATGTAGCAATAAGAGTGACAAAATATATAATGCATTAAGCATAAATGTCTCTATCATCAACCTCCATAGTTCATTTTGCTGCAGTGGTCACAGCGATTCAATGATATTTATACACATTTAATGTCAAGGAAATGTCCTGGAGTTCTGGCAGCAACACAAATCAAGGACTTTTTCCATGACATAGATAACAAGTGACCTTTTCCAAGTCATGGAAATAAAAACTCAGAAATCTAGTACTTTCCAGGAAGCGTAACAAAACTGGACGACATATGAAAATTATAATTCATGAAATATTTCATCCTACTTTTTGTTGTGGTGGGAACAGATTTATTTGGAAGCTTGATGAAGAGCGAGCCAGGACCAACTGATGACTCGGTGTGTTGGGCCAACTGAATGTGCATGTTAGAACAAATCAAAACAATAACGAATAAGTACGTTTGGCAAGAAAACTATTTCCGAGACACTATCACTAATTCACTAATAAAGGGTACATTGTATGCAACCAAGTAATGTATATGGTAGGTAGGTAAAGTCATCCCCCAGGCCTTAGGAAGCCATGAAGGCTTATATGGCCAGTGCTTAAACCTGGTTTCTGTAGTGCGAAGCAACTTAGAGTGCAGTTATACTGACTCTCCTGGACGGGACACTAGTCCATCGCAGGTACCTTCCAAACAGTGTTTGTACTCATTTTAAAGCTGAGTAGACTGAGGCAAAGTAGGGTAAACGAAATTGCCTAAGCTTCAAAAACGAACCATGACCAGTGTGGGTCTTGAACTCACAATCCTTAAATTTAGAGTCCAACACCTTAACCACTGGGCCACGGCTGTAATGTAATGTATATAACAAAATATATTTGAATTTTTTACCCTACATCAATATATCTAAAAGTAGTAAAACTGAAGATCAGATATTCATTCAAGCACATGATTTAAGACAGGTAACAATCGTTGTTCCATATAATAAATAACTGTGCGAACCTATTAGTGCAATTATTATTCAACAAGGCATCCATATGGCATTCAGGTTTATGTTTTAAACTTCAGTTATTCATAAACACACCTCTGATAATAACCCCATCAGAGTAAATTATTAACCTCATAGCACTATAGGTTCACATATGATTTGTCTGTGTCTAGCAAACAAATGGGTTGGTTCAAGGCTCAATATAATTATCTGCAGTTCCCGCACAAAATGGCATTAGGCCAACTTACAAATGATCGCATTCAGTACCACAGTATTCTATGTGAAATGTAATTAACCTGTTGCTAAAACAGTACTACAGCTCTGTTAAACAGGTGAGAAACAAAAGGAGGGGACCAAATTAAACAAAAAGGGATCATTTCAAAAGTGACAAGTTTTCTATAGAATGTCTGGGGGAAATGTTAATGTTGTGATCATCAATAATTGCCGATATTCTGCCAAATAAATTTGGTACTGTGCCTTATTCATGAAAATGCATTCTATGTGAAGTCATAAAAATAAAACAAGTTCATTAACTAGTACAGCAAGTTATATGCTACAGCAGTATTAAAGCAAGAATGTTGCCAATTAAAAGTCAACTTCAAGAAAATAAATATGGCAGCTTAAAAGAGATTGCATTGAACCATGCACATTATACTCCTTTGATAGCCACAACACTATAATGTCACGCTTTGTGATTTCTATGAATAAGTAAGTCAGCAGGACTTAAAACTCTTTCATCAGTTCATTCACCCATCTTGAATCAGATTAATTGACCTATAATTTAATATTAAGTGCAACTGGTTTAGTAAAAGAGGGCATACTTTTGTTAAAATCATCAACAGAATTAACCTTGATCATTAGATCAGGTAACCTGCAAAAGAGTGAATTTAGCCTTGTGTATAGTTACTAGAGTAAGTATAGAGCCAGTGCACTTTGGTCCCTTTTTTCCTAGAATTCTTACCAGATCTGGTAAAAAATAATTTAATAGCTGTCTGCTGATTTCATCAAACTAAAAAAAAATTGCAGAAACAAGGTAGCATGTTGTAGTGGATACTAGATAGGTTTGATTTTTCATCAAATTATTCTAAAATGAGACAAGCAAAAGACTGAACGGAGGAAGGAGCTCTAAATCAAACAGACAAATTTCTGTGAACACTGGCTTTGTGCTGACATTTTTCATAGGCCTCAAATTGTACTTTTTGTCCTGTATGGGATTTGTTGGTGATTGTTTTCACGCCACAGTGCAAATGTTTAATTGCTTCCTGTCACTGTGTAGAATGTCACAGGTCAGTTTACACCCAGTCACAAATACACATTGTAGTCCTGCGTGATATACCAACTTTTAATTTAGGAAATAAATCTAGCACGTACGCTACACTACTAAGTCGGTAGAATTTAATCTTGATATATACTAAATTTAATTATGATAAATATTTCAAATGCTATATCCATTCAACACACACACACACACACACATATGCATGAGTCGCACGGACACACACTCAGTCACCAAACCTATAAACTGGTCTTTTACACTAACGTAACATTGTGAACAGAATGCTGACTAACTGAAGCATGGTAAATGGATTGTGCATTTTATATGGTCATGAACAGGTTAATATAAGTACACTATGGTGTATTAAAATCAACAATTTACGTGCACAATGGGCTAGTTCTGTGAATGGCCTGAGCTACGCAGGACTTAATAGCCTTCCATTTAAACTCTAGGCAATAACTATTTGTTTGGCCAGCAAAGTACTGTACAGGGATTATAATCTGCAACTGATAGAAGTGACATGCATATTCTTAATCCATTATGAATATAATAATAGACAAGAAGTCTTATTCTTGGAAGCTGTGATCAGACCAACAGCATTTTATGCTGGCCAGACAAATGCAAGTCTAGGCATTTTGAAGGATTGAAGAAGAAAATAACACAAACAGTTGGTGCTGTTACATGTATCTAGGCAGTTTTCAACAACCTTCCTGAATTACTAAAAATATTATTCTATTACAATAATGTTATCCAGAGATAGCAGATGTTTTCTCAAGATAAAGTAAAAACAATACTTTGATATTTTTAATTTGTATTTATAATCCAATATTCAAATTTGTTATGCTATTTGGTAGAATCACTACAATCCAGGCTAGGTGTTCAGGTGTAATATATATATATATATATATATATATATATATATATATATATATATATATATATATATATATATTCTTAATAATATTCTTATTCTAAGGAATATAATTTACAGATAAACTGTAAAACACAAGCACAAAACAAGTCTTAATGCTTAACATAAATTGCATCCATTATTTGTACATTTAGCTAAAAAGTAAATAGTATAAAATAGAATCTTAAGTGGATTAAAACACTTACTAAATTAATAAAAAGGATTTGCATTAATATATTATATCACAGGCTTTAAAAACACAAAGAATATATACGTTAACTTAAAAAGAATTGACTTTAAATGTTTCTTAAACATGCCGAGAGTCTTTTTTTAATGTTCTCTAGCAGGTCGTGTCGACTAAAACAGCGTTCACC
This sequence comes from Lamellibrachia satsuma, assembly GCA_033239005.1. Taxonomy (NCBI): domain Eukaryota; kingdom Metazoa; phylum Annelida; class Polychaeta; order Sabellida; family Siboglinidae; genus Lamellibrachia; species Lamellibrachia satsuma. The sequence goes on along the minus strand of BSQZ01000036.1, from coordinate 5,332,339 downwards.
ATAAGTGACAGTCCGTAGCACAGGAACGATGACAAGTCACTTCTCAAATAACTGTGTGCACACATAATAAAAAACAATGTTCTTGTTGTACTATGCTCTTCTGTTAGACAAAATAGATAATGACAAGAGTATATGTTATTGAACTGGCCTGCTTCACTAACTGTACTTGGCTATCTACTTGAGCAACACAAACTTTATGTCACATTGTAACCCAGGAGCCAGACTCATCAATGTAACAATGTAGCAACAGGTGCTCCTCCAGGAGTCAGTGACATAGGCTGGTCTCATCCACATGCTGCAGAAACTAAAGGAAACAAATTCAGAGATGCCAAGTCTATAGCATTGGTGGTACACCCAAAGAGTATCTATTATAAGAGCCACAATTCTGCTCGGTCCAATACGATTTGTGTTATAGCACGACTGTGGCACCTGTAGAAGTGTGGGTGCTTGTTCGCGTAAACATCCGCGCGTTGCCTTGCTAGCTGTGACATATGGAACCAATATAGATAGGCGCATGCATAATGATACGACTACTTATTTTGAAGACAGCTCTTTCATTGTGTACGCATAATTTATTTAGCACATATTGTTGAATGTGTTATTAACTAATTAATTTTACAAAATCCAAGAAGACAGTTCAATGAGATTGTATAGTTGCCTAACTTCGTCCATCTTGTCATTTACAATGACGTAGTGCATATTCCAAAAGGCATAAACATGCCAAACACATTTATAAAGAACTGCAGCTGCCAGTTTAGCATAAGGTTTAGATAAGAATATTTTTGTATATTTAACCTCTTGTGCCACTGCATGTTAGCATGAGCATGGTTAATTAATGGGTGACTAAGCTTGCCACCCTTTGTAGATTTAATAAGATTTAACAAGATTTGCCATCCAAGCCAAAGGCCCAGATGGCAAGTGTACAAGGAAGCCATTGGCTTTTCGAGTGTCCATCAGTGTTATCATATTATGTATGTATGTGAAATAGCTTAACTGACATGTATGTGAAATAGCTTAACTGACATGTATGTATGTATGTGAAATAGCTTAACTGACACGAAGTACAAATTAAGGACTTATCTCCATAGTGGAACAACTGATGACATATCTTCGCCATCTGATAAATGTTACAAATTTCCACTGGTAGGAATTGTGTTATTATCTTTTGATTGTTCACATGAAAATAGACACATTAACTATAGTAGCTGTTCAGCTAGTATTATATATATTTATTATTTTATATGGTAACTAATGCTGATGTTCACAAGCTATTGTTATATGTAGTATAGCACATTAGCTTGATAGTATGTGCTAAACAAACGATGATACAACAATGAACCAGCATTCTTCTAAATATACAGTCATGTGACCTGTAGTCATAACATGTAACCAGATTATTATTAAGTTACATAAGAACTTTGGCAAGAATAAAATGAAATTCATATTAAAAGAGCAATTGTTCAACAAGATTCATCCAAATCTAGTTTTGTACTGAATATTTTTGATGGAACAGGAACGTTTTAAGAGCTACAGACAGCTATTAATATTATATTCTAGATGCAAATGTGCATCAACTTATTAGAAAGTACAGACTCTGCAGCACCCTTGCAAGCAGTGCAATTGTAGATATGTAGTTCTCACACATTAGTTACAGTTGCACTGGGCAAAGGGAATCCTACAAGGAGCTTAATCCAAATTGTAGAGAACCTGTATTGAAACACATCCAAGAGACTCACTGCCTGTCTGAAGCTTCTCTTTCTTTCCTAGTCCTGCAAAATGGAAATCAAGCAAAGGTAATGTACGCTGCATAAAAAGACGTGATGTCACTTACCATGGGCAGGGGCCTCGACTGCCATCAAATATGCTTTGTCTATGGAGCTCTTGGAGTTGGAACTCGACGACGAGTGAGCGCTTCCAGGACGTTTTCGGCCAGGAGATTTGGTTCTCCTGGGCTGCCTCCATGACGACACTGTGGAGCTATGTTTCCATATCGGATGGTTGTATATTTGTGGCTGTTGCCTGACCTCAAGTTCAGCCGGCTTCGACAGCCCAAAGGTCAAAGGGAAGTACTCGCTTGCTAACGTCTCCATGTAGAGGTCATTCGTGGTGACCTTATCATGAAAACTAGCCGAGGCTGTCCGATGTCCTTTAATCCCTGAGGAGAGCATGTCAGTCAGCGAGTGACCAACAGGGGGCGAAGTGGGCGACAGGAATCCATTGTTTGTGGGTGGCGTGATTGGGGCCACTCCAGCCATTCTATCACTGACCGCTGGAGCACTGGTGGGTCTGCTGGTCAACATCATGGTCTGGTCATTGAACCCGGAGAGCGGGGAGGTCACTGAACTGGTCAGCGGGGACGTCGCCGCATCCATGCCATTGGTGTCCGGAGCGCTGCACATGTAGCCGTTTGTGCCTTTGCCGGCCAGCCGAGGACCACCAGATGGCGATCCTGCCGATGGCCATGGCGGGTGAATCACTGTTGTGTGTGCAGGGAATGCAATGGCAAGATGCACTGGTCTGGTGCACCAGCTGGTTGCGTCTTTCTCTTTCTTTCCCACTGGCTTGCTCTTATGTCCGCCTGCCGTCCCGTTTGTGATTGACCCCGTCGTGCTGCTTTGTGGAGAATCCCCACCATCTCCCACCCCATTCACTGGCGTTACACCGTTGCCGTTCCGCTGGTTGAAACTCACGGTCTTCTTCATGCTGGCGCTCTGGCCTGCCATCCCATAGTCGAGGTAGTCGCGGTAGTTGTCTGGAGCGTACAGTGTGGACTGTGTCAGTGTCTTAGTGGTCGAGGAACAGTGCGAGTTCATCCTGTGCCCAGGTTTATCCCTGTTGGTCAAACAAATATTCCATCAGTAACCCACAACCACAAATCAAAAATCAAGTTTAACAAAATTCTAAAAAAAATTACAAAAACATTCCACATATCAAGTTATATTACAAATGGTGCCTTGTTAATTTGAACATCAAAAATATGTGTTTAAAAAATATTCTGTCACACAGATTACACTTCTACTGAACAAAAATGCCTCACTATTTTAAAGGCATCATTGAGCAAAACCTTAGAAGTTAACTTGAAACTCAAAAACGTTTGCTTACTCAGAATGATCCATTGCTCAGTTTAAAGTGCAAATGTGCCTCACTATATCAAAAGCATCACTGTGCAAAACGCTGCTGGTTTCGAGTTAACATTCACGTGTCTAGCAAATCTCCACCACTTACGTACAAGCAAACCTAACAGGTACATTTCATATAAACGCCAGACTTCTGGCAAGACATTGTAGGTTTCATGAAGTACATACACCTTGTTGTCTTCATCTATATTCCAAGAGCACTTTTGCCATGGTAGATATCACCACACAGGAGAAACATGATAGATATCACCACATATGCATTCGAGTGAGCTGCACAAAAACTACACTGAGATGTGCTCAAAGTGGCAGCATGCAGTTCCAGTCTGCATAGTCTTGCAAAACGCTCCAGTAACTCATGCCAATTCTTCTGGCAATGACTCGGACCTCTCTGGCTCAGTCACGCGTGGCCGAACACGGCAACATAGTCCAGTGAGCATTGAAACTACCAGCCAACTGGTCAATCTGGCACTGGTCCAACAGAAGCTCACAGGCCGCTAGCTAAAGATCTTTCATGCACCTCTATACCTCTGCCATAACAACCAGTGTGTAATAAAGTGCAAATGGCACCGGGCCACACAAAGTAAATTTACTCAGCGAGTGGTGCTGGCATGCTCTCCTGCCGGTATTGTGCACAGTGACTGAAGAATGTGGTTACCGACTTATCAAATTGCTCATATGCTGAAAGATATGTTTACAAGCATTACTCTGAGCAAATGTTGAATGAGATATATTCCAGGCGCACAATATTTTATTATGTACGTGCCGTTTGAAATGTGTGCACAAGTAATTTGCAGTTGGAACTCGTTGTGGACAGCGGTGGCTGAAAGTAGCCGGTTCTAAGAACTTGCCAAATATGTCTGTCTGACATGATCTAAAACTGTCTGTGGTCCAGCCAACGACATCTAGCCAAAATTAATACTGTCCAAGATCTAGCTATAACTTTCAATTCTTAAGTTTAACTGTAGCAAATTATAGAATACAACTACCCTTCCTTGACAGCACCAATGCATCACAATTTGTTGGAGCGCTGTTTGGTAGCTTTCTAATAAAAAATGTGTTACAATTGTTAATACATGTTGCATATATATATATATATATATATATATATATATATATATATATATATATATATATATATATATATATATATATATATATATAAGTGCTTGTTTTGTTAATAAGTTTGAAGAAAAAATTATATTGTTTGCACAACTGGAAATAATACAAACCTATTAATGTCTATATTTATTGAACTATAAATAAGTTTAGCAATAATGGGACATTGGTGTTATCTTATGACATCACTTTCAAAAACTATTTCTCAAACTTATTATATATTAGCAAAGTATATATGCTAGTTAAAATTGAACTCATATATGAAAATATACTAGTATTTTATATAGACCACACACAGCTGCTTCTTTTCTGAGTAGTACATAATAGACATATTTGCATCAGTGTGTGACAAAAAGTTCAAATTAATCAAGAGTCCAAGATTAAAATGAAGATATACATTACAACCTTTCAGAAATAATCAATTTCGATTATCTAGTATAACAGAGAGACTATAAAAGCCTAGTCACGTAGACACACTAAAAATCTATATTTGGCAAACACGCTAATCATAATCTGCAGACAGCACATGTGTTCAGTAATATTCTAGATCATGTCTCAAGACATACCAGTGCCAGCTGCTATGTCAATATCAATGCTTCCGCCAAGTGGTTTACCCATTCACCAGTGTATTGGCACACAACAAACAGATATTTGAACAGTTTGCCAACAGAAACAAGTCGTATCATGTGACATGATGGAATACTACAGAGTATGAGATGACGAAAGTGTTGCTATGGTAAGAAAGAATTACTACTCAAACAAATCCTGTTCAAATAATAGAAGCTACCCGAAATGACCTGTAGTGCCCCCTGAATGTGAAAACATCTAAATAATTACCATGATCATGTACCAACAAAGGATACATTGTGCTAATTATAATGCTGTACTGCTGCTTTAAAAAAATTACAATGCTAGCCCCAGATTGCAAAAAGTTGTCACTCTGAAGATTAAATAATTGTGAAAGCAATCGAACACACTCTGGCATAGATATGTGACCATTTTGTGAGCATGACAAAACAATCGAGGGAAATTTCTATGTGCTAATTATTCATTTTTTCAAATCAAATCAGCTATTGAAAGATATGAATGCACAATAGTAAGCAATCTTAACCGATGAACAGTGCACAGCATCATCATGACAACATCACGACAATATTTTCTCACAGTAACTTCTAAAACTATGAACCCCATTTGTTATGTTAGATGTGTGTCAGTAATGATGCCTTACATTAAGACATGTCCGCTCCACCTTCTCTGCCTTGCAAAGGCAAAAGGCAGTATTTGCAGAATTAAATAGTTTGATGAAAGTTGGATCATTGAACCATCAATTTGTGCCGTATCTTCTCTATTCTTTATCAAAGTTTTGTGGTTCTAGTGCATCATATTTCTGATTTAAAGCAATTTGAAATATGCAGTAACTGCAATATACTGGCACAGCAAAAACTTTAAAAGCCATTTATTTCATTTTGCCTTTTTGTAGATACTGCCTTTTAAATTTCCACGGCAGATCTGATGACCACCCACTCTTTCTGGCACAAGACTCCATGAAATCAAGTGCCTTGAGTGAAGTATTTGGCACAAGGACTGAATCAGATACAATACATATATATATATATATATATATATATATATATATATATATATATATATATACATATAATACATTATATATATATTATATGTATATATATATGTGTGTATATATATATATATATATATAATATGTATGTATGTATGTATGTACCTATGTATGTATGTATGTATGTATGTATATATATTAACATTGTGACTGATTCAGTCCTTGTGCCAAATACTTCACTCAAGGCACTTGATTTCATGGAGTCTTGTGCCAAAAAGAGTGGGTGGTCATCAGATCTGCCGTATATATATATATATATATATATATATATATATATATATATATATATATATATATATATATATATATATATATATATATATGGCAATATTCCACAAAATGTGATGTCAGAACTTACATATCTTAGGTAGACCCTATAAACAATTTAGTAAATAAATTTGAAAATTTTAAAAGTAATTATACATTCGTGCCAAGCACAAATTTAAGTATTCAAACTGATTGGCAACAAGTTTGAAGTTTGTCTTCTATGTGTCCAGTCCACTTTAGCCGACTCCTCACTAGCATCCTCCTGAAACTCCACTTTGCCTGTCTTTTGGAAGAGACACTAGAAGCCATTAGATGGAAGCAGTTGGTCTCGTCTACCAGGTCACTGGCATCTATGCCAGGGGGTAAAAGATCGCATTCAGGGAAATGGAAAAACCCGCCATTGATTCATTAACTCTACAGAAGGAAAACTCTGAAAATAAACCATTTTTGTGTGCATAACCTCATAACATAGGTCATTACCAGACTTACAGCTCTGGCTTCTGCAAATGTCATGCAATGTTCCTATAGTAATAATAATGCAGCATTTGTCTGTGATGTTATAAAATGTACATACTATCACTGATACCTGATTTTAGTGTTGATATACCTGTGGTTTTACATTAAACGGAAACAGAAGTTATAATTTTGGCCTGTGCACCAAATAAGAGTTACTAAAAACATAGCCAGTTGCAATTACACTCAAGAATAACATGCCGGTGGTTTACTAGGAAAACCTTGTTGAATATACATCTTACTTTCATTGGCCATACTGTTAGATAACCTTATGTCATTAATACTTGTAATCTTGTAATATATTCGCTCACCAAATGTAAATTTATTTGTAAATACCTAGTCCTATACTTGCCAGCAGGATGTGGTCATGGGGTTTTCATCTAAGCTCATCTTATGCAACATGTTTTGGCCTTTGTTTACTAAATTTATCATGTTCTGACTTAGCAGCTTGCTTGATTGAGAGTATGCAACTGCTTCTGTGTATACCCATCAGCCCTTCGATTTTGGTAAAAAAAATTAAAGCATCACAGCGGAAGTCTAGCTGCATCGATTTCCTATCTAGAATTGCCAGGCACTTATTGGGTGCCTTGGTCAACAAGTTAGCTGCCACGAGAACTGAGATTTGACCAGAATCTCCCAGTTTTAGAACAAATTCTGAGTTAACCACTGGCATGATATTCTTGATTGTAGTTGGAAATGGTAAGTTTTTATCAACTCTTTTAGCTGCATAGCCCCAAAACCATGCCTTTTGTTTTTCTTTAAAATGATTGGTATGACTAACATTTTCAATGCCTTTCTGTGACTGCCAAGGCCAAGCAAAAGCATAGCTCATACAGGCATTCAGCTAGCTAATACCGGCCTACAGCTACTAGACCTAGCAAAGACATGCCAGGAAACGGCTTGGCTGCAGATTGACTCTGAATATCCAGTATTTTGCATAAGGCACACCAAATATGGTATAAAAGTTACATTTTTGGAAATTGTTGAACTCGTTTGTTAGAAAAGAGTGGTACGGTTTCAGCGACCCAAAAGCATCTTACCATAGGGCTGGTTTCGTCCCCCGCAGGACAAAATCGTCGTCCACATACCCGCAGTCCGTCATTCTGGACACGAGCCAAATCGGGCTTCATTGGAAACCGCACATGCCCAGACGAACATCCGGTGTCGGTTCTCGACTGCGTGAATCCAAGCGAGAGTGTCGCATGTAAAAACGTGTTTAACGAATCCAGTTTTGTATAAGTTCTTCACTGTGTGCCGTGTGTTGAGAAATCATCATGTCGGGCGAACCTGACTCTGAACGTTTTGACGGTATGCTCCTGGGAATGGCGCAACAATGCGAGGGCGGAATGCAAGAAGTGAGTGTTATCTGAGCGAAAATAGCATATGATGGCGCACTATCACTGACAGTGACGCTCACTCGTCGACCGTTCTAGAATGTATTGACAAACAACTGGGATGTCGTATGAAGGTTCTTCATTTGATATTTAAGAGATCTCATACCCACAGACGCAGGATACTTACAAGAATAGTGCCGCAAAATTCCTAGACGTCTTTGTGTTGCTGGGATTGTGTACACTGTGCTGACTTCAGTCAGTGTCAGTCACCTGAATCAGTTAATGAAATCATTCTGTATTGATTTACTTGTTTTTTTAAGTACTTTTCTCACACTTTTATATGTGAATGTGTAACAATTGTGCACAGTTGAGTCGAGATAAGCACTTCAACAGAATGCACTCTGTCATTCTGTGCACGGGCAACTGAATCAGCTTGAGCCCCTGTAACTAATATATATATAAAAGGGTATGCAACTAGGAATGACCCCACTCACCTTTCAACATCCGTATCTCGGCGTTGCGATGCGTAATCCAAATACTATGACCTTACACAAATGTCCCAATGAATAAACTTTCACTATACCTACTTGTCATTGTGTAAATGTATACACATAGGACATGGAAATATGGACGAGGAATATAAAATGGGGGATGCTGTACTAGGTAGAACCACACAAGAAAAGGATTTAGGAGTAACATTTAATGCTGACATGAAAGTTTCAGAGCAATGTGGGATTGCTGCTTCGAAAAGAAATCAAATTCTAGGGCTAATTAGGAGAACTATCACGTATAAGGAGAAACATCTAATTGTACCCCTGTACAAAGCAATAGTTAGACCACATTTGGAATATTGTATTCAAGCATGGAGACCATATCGTAAAAAAGACATAGATAAGCTAGAAAGAATACAACGAAGAGCAACTAAGATGATTCCAGAATTAAGAGACCTTAGTTACGAAAGTCGCTTATTACAATGTGGTTTGACAACACTAGAGACCAGGAGACTAAGAGGAGACCAAATAGAAGTGTTTAAAATAGTGAACGGTTATGAGGATGTTGATAGGAATATGTTCTTCAAACTTAAAGAAGGCAGTAGAACCAGAGGACACAAAGCAGCATTAGTTAAGGAGCAGTGTAGGTTGGACATGAGAAAGTACTCTTTCTCACAGAGGGTGATAAATGAATGGAACAAACTGCCAAATGATTGTGTTAATGCTAGTAGTGTGAATATGTTTAAAAATAGAATTGACAGATATCTGATAAGGGCGGGCTACACATAGATGAGAAAATTGTTGGACTCTCGATAAGCCAATGGCTTCCTTGTCCACTTGCCATCAGGAACTTGTTCGAGATGGCAATCTTGTTAAATCTAAATCATTAAAAACATATATGGATTTCTTATGAAAAGCGGTACGTTAACGACTGTAAGCACAGAAAACCTCACTTCCGGTAACATTGTGCAAAATCCCTTGTTAGCCAAATAGTCTACCCAACAAGCACCTCACTTCCGGTAACATTGTCACGTTACCGTATGCGGTGTGATGGGTTTCTGTGCTTACAGGCATTTAAAAAAAATTTATTGAAAGAAAACACAAAAATGTAGTATTTTTTTCTAATAAAGATATGCTAATAAAATAAAGAGTCCCGGTTCCTGGGGATGTTACCTTTAATGTAAATCAATTGTCAAAGTTCTATCATGACATAAATTTTTTGTTGAAGTACCTAGTTGAGACGTCTCTTATGTAACATTTGCTGCTGATTGAGGAATAGATAATTCTCCCACATTAGCATATGCACGAAGTAAGTTAATGGGGATGGCCTTGTAAAAAGGTCCAACATTTTTATAATTTCTAAATATAATAAATAAACCGTATGTTGAACAACTCTAGATATGTCATTCACCCCACTTTGTCTGTGCCTTTCAGAAGAGCACTAGCAGCCTTTGATCCCTTCTACCTGGTGTCTAGATAAAAGATCACGTATATGGAGATAAAAAAAATATGTCGTGGACCACTAACTCTAGAGAAGGAAAAGTCTTAAATAAACCACTCCTATGTTACTCCTAGACAGGGCAGTTTGGAGTTAAATGTCAAGTATATGATTTAACACCAACAGCTTTCGAACTCTTGACACACAACTTGAACATATCAGTTTATTGTCATAAAATCTAGTGCTAATGCCCATGCATGTGTATAATGTCTACTGTCTATATTTTGCAATTGTGTTTCCAGTTGATCGGTACCATCTTCAACTTCCTTGCACGCAAAACAGATTTCTACACCGGTGGAGGTCCAGGTGCTGCTGAAAAGGTGAAGTCGTTAGTAGGATAATTATATATTCTCCACAGGATGATCAGTATGTATGTGACTGCATTGTGGTGTGACAAAAGTGCTGACATGATTTTTAATTTTATAATGAGTAATATCTGGTCAGGTCTGGATGGTGTTACGGTATCCATTAATGTAGATACTTCTAAAATTGTTGGTAATTTGGCAATGTTGCTGCTACTATTACTAGTAGGACTAGCTGCATTCTGCTTGCCCTGGACACTGGCACGTTGCAACCATCAGTGTCGAGTCCTGGCATATTCCCAGATGTGACATAGAGAAGAAGAACTTTATTAGACTATATTCTTGCTGTTGAAATGTAATATTTATATTCAAATATATGTGTCAAAAAGAATAATTGTCATTTTGTCAGCTTACTTCTGATCCACTGCCATGATGAGAAATTTTATTGAACATATTAGATGCTGATGACGATATTCCACAAGAACGACAAGGTGGCGAAGGAGCGTGCAGAGAAGGAGAAAAAACAGCGGGATGAGGCTGAGAGGAAGAGGAAGGAGAAGGTGGCAAAGAAGGCTGAGGAAGAGAGGAAGCGACAAGAAAGACTGATGGGGGATGGTGGACCAAAGATTCAGGAGGTCACAGATGAGGAGGCTGAACGTATCCAGAAGGAGATCGATGCAGTGAGTATTGGCTATTGTGTAGTTGACATCGTATCGCCTGTTTTCCCTGCAGTTTGGATCTAAAAAATATTCTGAATTTTATTTAAAATGCAGTGCAGTAATTCATTAATTATGAAATCATCATCAGTTGCTATGTCTGTTGAAGACTTAGTCTATCATGACCCTCCAATTCCCATGATCACAGGTGTCTTGTAACAGTTCTGTTGTTCTCCTAGCCAAGCTGCTAGACCATCAAGGATTTGTATTCTTTGCATATTTCTGCTTTTTTCCCCTCAGTCTTTCCCGTTGTCACCAGATGTGGCGTAGACATTTTTATTGTCTTTTCTTGAACTTGAGCTTCCTTTTAGTTCAGCTGTCTGGAGAACCATACCTGACATTTTGATTTTCAGAAAAAGTCTGAAACATCGACAAGGGAGGCTAATGGACAGGCTGCGGAGAAGGACGCCGAAGTGAAACCGGAGGAAGCTAAGGTAGAATACAAATTTGAAGATCCCTCCTCAATTTAGTTTTATCACTTGTTTCAGTTTTAGGTTGTGGGAAATTTAAACTACCTAGTATAAACTATGCTATTCTAGCTCGTTTGTAAAAATTTTATATTTAGTTTTGGTGAAATCATCAGACAAGCTATTCAATTATTTTCTACCATATACGGGTCTATATAATGTACTATTCACACTTTTCCAAGTTACCCAATCTAATGATCAGAAACAATTCTGCCAATGATTTTAACAAAAAGCAGGGATAGAATTTAGCCTAAGATTATTGGGGGCCAGCTGGCCCCCACTTTCCAGAATCTAGGGGTCTACCACTAAAACTGGGGGGCCAAAGCTGTTTGCATGAAAAAGCTATAATATAAATTTGATTGAATTGTATACAGTCGCACCTCGTTATAACGCGCCCTGTTATTACGCGGATTCGGATATAACGCGGTCGGTCGTGGACCCTGATTTTCTGCCGCCAGGGGTGAAATGGTTGGGCTGCCATCAATCGTGTTTCGCCGGCGTTGGCTTCGGCCGGGCGACTTGTTAATTGCAATGGTGATTCACACAAATGCGTTGCATGTGAATAAAACGTTCACACATTCAGTGATAATTTAGACATCAGAGACACACCAGCCAATTCACTCCTGCACCTTTCAACTGATTAAAAACATTGAAGTTTAACCCGTTTATTGTACATAACAAGCAGCAAGAGCGAGTCGATTTCAGATGGCAAGATTAAACAATTCTTACTGAATGCCGATATAGATGAAAATAACTCACAGTGCATTGAAATAAAAGTTGAGTAAAATCATGTTAAACGTAATTGAGCAGGCAACAGCAACGAAGTATCATTAGCTTTCCGTTATTCTGTTACACACATCACAAATATTGTTCTTGAATCTTCGTTATTCCAAAACGCTAGGCGTACACGATACGCGAAAAGTTAGATTTGGTCATCTGAATGTGAAATGGTGAATCGCAGTGCAAAGTGTCTTGGGAGGTGCGCGTTCCCGAATCGACGCTTCGGGGATGGCTAAAGGATGAAGTGAAGCTACGAGAATTTTTAATCAATGTTTGCACTGCAAGCGTAAATTCATACGCACATGTTCCGCTGCTTGTCTCCAGGTTATTGTTTTCGATGAGCATTACTCATAGTGACGCTTCATACAGTCAGCCCATCGTAACAGATTATTGTCGATTTGTATTCCACAATTCCACATTGTAATTTATTCAATTCAACATTTTGACATTTTAAAATCGATACAGCACACATTGACTTTAACATTGTACTCTAAATAAGCTTTATATACCGTGCGGCACAACAGGGATTCCTCGCAGTGGCGGCGATCAGTCAGTCCATCGTAACAGATTATTTGTATTCCATATTCCACACACACATATTTTATTCAGTTCAACATTCAATAAAGTATGACATTTTAAAATCAATACAACACACATTAACGTTAATATTCTACTCTAAATAAGCTTTATAAACTGTGCGGGATAATATATATATATAGATATATATATATAGATATATATATATATATATATATATAATCTTCAAGAGTATTAGCCATTTAAAATTACATCCTTGATCAAATTTTAAATGCCAATCTCGAGCCAATATATAATTTGATTGTCATAACACAACTGTCTTGCCCTCAGACTTTGTACGTTTCTTTCCATTAATAGCTTATATACAGTTATTGTTATCTCCACAGTGTTTTCTCTGGATGTGTGGTACATCACATTTCAAAATATAATAAGAAAACTTTTCAACCTCCTTTTCTGTTTTCCAGCAATAAAACAATAACATCGATAGCACATTAAGAAAATTGCCATGTGTTCGGCTAGCCGCTAAAAATATATCGTGGCCACTGATTGGTTGTTCGGTTATCGGTCATTCAATGAAAATGCGTTTTGCATCGTATACATGTTTCTTTCTTAAAGCGGCATTGAATGCCCAAATTAACTGTTGACCAACCAAATTTAAGCTTTCTCATCTCTCATGTAAGTTTCAATGGAGGCTCACAAATTGGTTTCTTTACCTTACGAAGTATGGCAAACCTTTGGCTCTTATAAAATGATGACTGTTTAACTTATAAAGTACGTCAAACCTTTGACTCTCATAAAATGATGACTGTTTATCTTACGAAGTACGACAAACCTTTGACTCTCATAAAATGATGACTGTTTATCTTACGAAGTACGACAAACCTTTGACTCTCATAAAATGATGACTGTTTACCTTACGAAGTACGGCAAACCATTGACTCTCATAAAATGATGACTGTTTACCTTACGAAGTAGAGCAAACCTTTGACTCTCATAAAATTAAGCCATCACCAGTAATGCCTCTTAGTGGGATTCGTAAAATCAAATAATGCACATGGGATGTGCCTGTTAAGATGCACCGATATTGTAGTTGTTTGCCAATTTTTTTGGGGCCAGTCAGACCCCTATATTTGGAACTATTGGGGGTTTGGCAGTGAATCTATGGCCCTGTGGACCCCAACTAAATTCGAACTCTTCAAAAAGTATCCACTCTGTTATTAAACCCACTGCATATATTACTTAAACTATTCACACACTACAGATTTTAACAATACAGAGCCTGATTTGTGATTTTATAAATTGGGGGAGTTTTATTGGATCACTTATTTTTACTTCTTTCCCAAGCGAATGAAGTGCATAAGATGAATAGTGGTGCCCTCTGGAAACTGTAAAAAAATTGTAGATTAACATTTAGGACTGTTTTTTTATTTGATGACAAACTACTTTTACTTCCTGATTTTGACTCGGTAAGATCACAGCAAACACTTCAAAGGAAATTCCTGTAATATACAATTGTTCTTTAGTCTGGTCATGTTGGTTTCAGTAATCACAGTGGATTTTAAGTGGTAATATATTTGTTTCTGTGCAATGTCCTAGGATGGTAGTACATCAGATGATGAGGAAGATGAAAAAGACAAAGGGAAACTGAAGCCGAATGCGGGCAACGGGGCTGACCTCCCAAACTACTCGTGGACACAGATATTGTCAGAACTTGAGGTGCGTTCTTATTGCAAAAATTATCACATAATAAAGATCATAAAGTGTTCATAAAACTTATTTATGTACTTTTGTCACCGTTGCCTCGATTCTTAGCACCAACATCTTCTACATTGTATTACGTTATCTTCATAGTAAACTTCAAGAAACCGTTATAGTAACGGGGAAGATTTAAAATGTTGTATGCTTACCGCTGCAGTCTTTCTTGGAAAACTTTCAGAAAGAACAATGACTTGCTTTTTGTGATTATAAGTCGCTAGAAAAAAAGAAACATTTCGTCTTTTAGAAGCTGTTTATGGTCAGGACTCCATAATATAATTTACAGTAAAGCTGAAAAAATACTTATGTTTTTACTTAGTACCATTTGTTGCATCACCCAAGAGTGAAAAGTTTTAAAATACTGAAATACAGATAATGTGAAATCATTTAAAAGCAACATTGATTATTTATTTTAACACACACATTTTTTATATTTTCAGATTAGAATTCCATTTGAAGTTCCTTTCCACATCAAAGGCAAAGATGTTGTTGTGGAAATGACGAAACATGTAAGTCTGCAGAAAGAGTAGCTCGGTCTTCCCGCAGTTCCATTACAATATACCTTGTGCATCTAGCTAGTGATATGGAGTATAGTGGCTCAGTGGTTAGAGAGCTGGACTGGCAATCAGGAGGACCCTGGTTCGTGTCCAACATGGTGCTGTTTGGAAGCTTAGACAACTTCGGTCACCCCACTTTGCTTGTTTATTTCAGAAGGGACTAAAAACTGTGTCTATTCCAGGGGAAGTAAAAGATCCTACAGGGTATACAGGGGGTAAATTGTAACATCTGGACTCCCATCTCCCAACCACAACAGAAGATGCAGTTCAGTCAATTCTGCAAGCTACCTAACATCAGTACATGATTAAATGAATCGTAGGAATACATCAGAACAGTTTTATAATTCTGCAGATTATTTTTAATAGGTTTAGTTTTTAAAGTTGCATTTATGCAACCAACGACGCAAGCCAGGTGTAAGGATATGAAAAGGCCAAATAAATGACGTTTATTAAGAGTATGCCTAATGGCATATTGTTCCGATTAAAAGCATGAAGTGTGGACCCTGTAACATGCGCCAAGCATGTGGCTGAGCCTCATACAAAGCCGCCTGGACACAATGCTCCCAGAGCCCACACTTCGACATAGCAATACAGTACATGTAGTGATATTCATACAACACAATACAATTCATGGCATCATCACCAGCACATTAAAACATTACCCAATACCGACAATACTCGACACAAACCTATTTGCATATACTGCATTACTGGACTACACTACTTGCTAAGATTCCTACTCTATATATTTTTGTAACCTAAAAGGTGGGGCCATAACGCCTGATTAGCAATAAACCATCCCAACATCGAGGATGGAAGGGAAGCCATCTTCCACTCCGCACCAAAACCCTATGTGAACGGGCAGATAGCCAAATGAAAAGCCCAAAGTCCACTGGGAAAGCGTCATAAGGAAGGTGGTGACTTCACTTCCACCGGTAATGTACAAAATGTTATCAAGCACAACATTAATAAAACATTCAGCAGCAGAAATTGGGGAGGAGGGTGGGTCGAAAAATTGTAAAAGCGAGAAAGCAGGTCTGCTCCGGATGTATCAAACATTCGGAGTGAAGCTGCTTACTTTCAAACTGCGTCATTCGAATGACTGCCGCGCTCTGATTGGTTTAGCGGTGTCACGGGAGCGCTTAATCAGTCATCCTGGTATCTTTGCCTAGACTTAGATTAGCATAATAACCTATTGACCCTCACGTGCCCTGCCCGCGCCGCTGCCAGCATAAAATCATGTATGCAACCGTGGTCGCATACTCTCATTTTTATCAGAACACTTTTTTATACACAATATGGAACCACATAGAAATTAAACTACTGTAAAAAAAATGCAGTTAATGAAATCCTACCCATGTTCTGTCAATACAAGCAGAGTTGATATAATTTGCTCAAATGCCAAGTGTATAGGCCATGAGCGTAGCCAGGGTGAATATATGGGGCGTTTGTATTAACATTTTAAAGGCCAAAATAAAAAATTAAGAATATTTTTCTGCAGCCAACAATTTGGCAGTGGAGGAGGTAAAAACGAGATTGATCTCGAAATGCACAAAATGGATATGACACGTTTTGTAAATAAAACTTCCCAGATGGATCAATTCTTAATGACTGGTCTTGTTTTTGTACAGCACTTGAAGGTTGGTATTAAAGGCAAGCCTCCCGTGATTGATGGCGAAACGTATAAGGAAATAAAGCTCGAGGAGTCAACATGGTGTATTGAAGACGGCAAGGAAGTCATTCTGAACATAGAGAAGGTACTGTCTTACATGATCTGATGCAACGAGGATAAGATGGACGATTCATGCCAAATGTCTGGCAACTTGGAAATATGTAATTATATATATGTAAATATATATTTGATTATCTATAATGTGAATGTATATAATCTCCTATTTGTTGGTATGTTAGCTTAAAGTTTGCATCTGTTATACTTATAATATTATTATAATAGTATCCAGCAGATAGTGTGCCTTCCATATTTTATTAAATTAACTACTGTTATTATTAATGTGTGATGATATTTGTTCCTTCCTCACATGTTCAGGGCATGTTCAGTTATAGCCGTAGCATGCTGTGCTTGTGTAACTTGACATTATTTACAGGTGAATAAGATGGAATGGTGGAACAAGGTGGTAACCACGGATCCCGAGATCAACACAAAGAAGGTTCAACCAGAAAACTCCAAAGTATGTTGATCCACACTCTATCAAACCATAGTCCTGATGAACCGATTAGATCGTAGGATTGTGTACAAATGCTCTAAAAAGGACAAAAAGTATACAATATTTATTTTGAAGATTACCAGTTTCTTCGCATATATGTGCAAAAATAAGGTTTCGATTAGTTCACTGGTTAATCTTCAGGATTTGTTTTAATACAAGCGCTGACTGGTGGCGGCCATTCCATGATTCTGTGGAGCAACCATTGTTGAATCCATTGGGTTATGATATGTTCTTAACTTCAACACCTACATTTGTGATGATGTTTAACCAAATCCTCAGGCCATTGGCATCTCCGTGCAATCTCTCTTAGCCACTGAGTCAACCCACTGTCGGATTCTGTCCAATGCTTGGACAATCCCTTTTTTCTGGTGATCAGGAGCACTTTTCCTATGCAGCTAAGTACCAGGTTCTCTCATCCACGTTATGAAACTGTTGATAATCTTTACATGTATTTCATATGTCATTCACAAAGTATAAATTCCACTTTGTTAACTCAAAGTTGAACACTAACTATGAAAACTCAAAAACCTTGCCAGTTCTTACATTTTATGTACTTGTATTTATTTAGAATTTCAACAATGTGGTACTCTGTATAATATGATTAACATGGATTATTAAAAAAAAATTATTTTAAATAAATAAAATATGTCAGATGGATAACAGTAGATAATAGATTACATTGAAATTGCAATTTTTTTTACATTAACTTAATCCAACATAGGGTTGGTGAGCTAACATGCTCTTCGTGAGAGCCCAAATTTAACTTTTTATTTCAGTTCTTACGTATCGCTATATCTGGTCCATGGCAGACTTCATTCCAGTATCATCTCGACTTCTCTTGGAAACATTCAGCTGCGATTGCTGTGTGAAGACTATTTGTTCACATATATATATATATATCCACCACTATCTATAGCCAGGTACTCATTTATAGAGCTGAGTGAACTGAACTCAAATTGCCCAAGCTTTGAAATGGCAGCAAGAGGATTTGAACCCCAGTCCTCTTGCTTAGGGGTCCATCATTGTTACACTGTTATTGCACTCCATTCCATTCATCGCTGGCCTTGATAAGAATAACATACAATAATAAATAACATTGCAGTGACAAATTACAATTACTATTGATGTTTTCTCGCCAGTTGTCTGATCTCGATGGAGAGACGAGATCGATGGTGGAGAAAATGATGTACGACCAGCGTCAGAAGGAGATGGGATTGCCGACATCCGACGAACAGAAGAAGAAGGACGTTCTAGCACAGTAAGCATCATCTTGAACACATACAATTTGTACCTAAATCATGGATTTTTCATAATCGTGTATGGTGATGTTGCCTCTCGGTTGGCTATCTTGGATCGCCACATCGGCCTGGGTTGTGCCATTCTGACAAGATCATCATATTTCATGGTCCCCGTCTGTGTCTGGCAGTTGTGGCTTGTTCTTACTATGCCTCTTTTACTATTGTTAGTCAATCTCAGTTAATAAAATAAATGAGTAATTTTAATGAGCAGTTGCTTGAGCCATGGTACAAATTTACTTATCTAGTAACATTTACACTCATTAGGTGCATTATAAACCTCTTAAAAAAGTCTGAAACGTAGTAAACATACAGTGATTTTTCAAATAGTGTAAATTATACATTTGTATTTTGTACAAGCTCTTGCACATACAAGAAATATATTAGCACTTTTGGAAAAGGGGGTTCCTACATGAAGGATTAGCTAATACTGTATCTATTATTCATGCTGCCAGAGGTAGAGTAAAGTAAAGAATTTGATGGATAAAAACTTGAGTTGCCCAGTTTCTTAAAGAAAGTAATTAATAGTACATTAACTTATTACATACTATAATATATTGAATAAGTGTTATTCCTGTTGAAAAAACATGATCACAAGTAATATATAAATTTACAATGATTCAAACAATGCAATTCGTGCCATTAGTGTAATGTATTTGCCCACCAAAGCATGTTTTTAAGCAATGCTGTATTTAATTGCATTTTATTGTTTAAAATTTGCAACCTTTATGAAGATCAAATGTACATCTTACAGTTTATCACAAATATTTTACTATTATTTTTTGTTATCCAGGTTTATGAAACAACATCCGGAGATGGATTTCTCCAAATGCAAGTTCTCATAGCTCTGCTGCTTGAAACTGGAACCACACAGTGATAAAAAAGTCTTGTAAGTTGTAATGTATAATGAAACCTGTTTCCTCTTTGTTATCAGTAATCCAGTTTGTACTTTAGCATTACATTTGGACAACTCCAGATAGGTTTTCATTGTTTGTGATTTGTTTAATTTTATTTTGTCCAGTGTTTTGGTTATTTGTGTGTACATGTTATCAGACATTAGACAACAACAGTAATGCGATTTCCGTTTGTTTAAGAAAGCAATATTTCTGTGTGGGTTGCCATACAAGTGCATACACAACATGTATAACATGCATGTGCACAGTGCGAGACCGTGCATGCACACACGTGGGCCTTCTTCAGTGGGTTCATAGATTCAGTTGCACCGAGTGTTGTAAAACATGTCACCAACTTCTCAATGCACCAGTCATTACCATTTTATGCAAACAGTCAATATGAGTCAAATCTTCAAATGCAACGAATCATAATTAACTGTCTCGGTGATTTATTTTACAGCTGCGTTAGTGTTTGTTTGTTCAATTGTCATTTACGGGGATCAATAAAATAATAAAGCTAAAGAAATGCCATGATACATTACACATTTATTACCGATAGTTATATCATGGGTGGTAATAGGTTCCCCGAATCTGCTTATCTGCATGCTTCGTTGATCCAGCAAAAAACCAAAGTGCGCATACACGAGACATGACTGTGTTGTCCAGCTCCGAACTGTATGATGATATTAGTATTTTGTTACAAAGTTAGGGCGTGACTACTTGTTCATTCCACGTTTCTTTCATCTGGTTAACAGTTCATGGTAAAAGTGAAGCCATGTGGTGACGCTGCATTCAGATTAGTTCATTGCTTTTGCAGACAGAAAGTGAAACTAATGGCATTTCTAGTAAAGGATGCCAGTTAAGAATGTATTTGCAGTCTTCAGAAATGTTCAATAAACATGACCTACTGCCAGTTATGTTGTCTTCAGATTTATGTATGTAATATAAAGTGCATTTCATATATTAAGTGAGGGGCTGTGATGGGAGGTGGGAGGTTGGTCCTAACAAATGGTGGGAGGTCAGCCTCAAAAATTGGTGGGAGGTGGGACTTGTGGGAGGTGGACTCTCAAAATTGGTTGGAGTTGGGAGATTGGTCCCACAAACGGGAGATGTGGGAGGTAGTCCCCAAAACAGGTGGGAGCTGAGAGGTTGAGACCTTTGCCACACCCCTCTCATAAGTAAAGAAGAAACAAATTATAATTATGATATAATATAATCAATGTAGTTTACAAAAAAAAAAGAATTATTGAACAAGATTGCTATGCAGATATAACAGTCATGCAGCCTATTGAGTAACAGTTCACAATTTAATCTACGCACTGCACAAAAAAGTAACTTTCAGTGTTTTGAGAGAAAAAACATTTACTCAAACATTTGTTGTCATAGAAACACTCCATAGCAGGTATGCCCTTTTCTGGGAATCGCTGCTTGGCATCGTTTTCACTTTGTTGATGTTGCACAAAAAGTAACTTAAAAATTGTTAATGTGCACATGTGACAGGTAAATGGTTGATACATATAGAGCCCATGCTTATCACCCACTTGATTTACACCGTGCGAAGACAATGCCAGGCACTGAGTGATGCCAGAGCATGCCTGTTATGGATTGTTTCTGTGACAAGATCCTAGTTCGCATGGTGAAGTCTATTTGAGCATGCGCTGCAAACCTGTGGACATAGATAATTATACAGGTTCATATGTGATCTTACAAAATTCTGTTACCAGATACATGGAACACTCGGGGTTGGTTTGTTTTAATTCTAAATTTGTACTGTACATACCATATTCAACCTACCGGTAATAAGTATACAGTATGCTGGACCATGAAAGTCAGTGTCAAGGAATCTGTTTCTCTAGACAATAAGGTAATTGTTTAACAGTATTGGTGTCATTTGGTTACTGGTGTAGAACTAATGGAACAAACTGCCAAATGATTGTATATGAATATGTTTAAAAATAGAATTGACAGATATCTGATATGGGGCGGGCTACACATAGATGAGAAAATTGTTGGACTCTCAATAAGTCAATGGCTTCCTTGTCCACTTTCCATCTGGAACTTGTTGTTTGGGATGGTAATTTTGTTAAATCTTGTTAAACAACTGAAAACTGAAACACCAGATGGCGACAGTTGTTCCACACTAGTCAAATGACAACAATTATGGATCCTGCTGATTAAAAAAGGGGTGTACACTAATTAGGGCATGTACGCTTAGATCGAATACAGTCAGTTAAACAGTTGTCTGCCAGTTGGGTCGCCTGTATCCTCGACACATTTAGGCTAGGCGGAATATAGGAAGATAATGAATTCTACTAAATATTAATGTCGCTAGCAGCCACCTGGAGCTCCACCATCAGCGTAACCAGCGACCAGATTAACTTGTCCATTTAGTGGCATCATAATTAACATTCCATGAAACTTGAAGAATCATAGAAAATCTAAGTATTACAAATCATTTACAAGCGTCAGGGCAGGTTACAGTGGTTGCAGTGACCAATCCAAACCACAATCACAAGGGTTACAGCAGGTTACAGTGGTTGCAGTGACCAATCCAAATCACAAGGGTTACAGCAGGTTACAGTGGTTGCAGTGACCAATCCAAACCACAATCACAGTGGTTGCAGTGACCAATCCAAACCACAATCACAAGGGTTACAGCAGGTTACAGTGGTTGCAGTGACCAATCCAAACCACAATCACAAGGGTTACAGCAGGTTACAGTGGTTGCAGTGACCAATCCAAACCACAATCACAAGGGTTACAGCAGGTTACAGTGGTTGCAGTGACCAATCCAAACCACAATCACATCAGTTCATACCAGGCAAAAGATTTTGCACAATCGGGTTCTCGCCTGCAATATTCCATATAACGGGTTGTTACACTGTTATCCCGTAAATTACTCAGCATTTTTTGCCAAAAGTAACTTGGGTTTGCACTGACAGCTGACATGCTCCCTCCGGGCTGTTTAATGACGATCCAATGTCCAACAGGTCTGGGGAGGACATTGACACCATGTCACAATAAAGCTGCCCGGAAACAACGGCAATGGAACAGCAATGTCTTCATCAACCAGATTCCGCAAATAAGCAGCCAAGAACTTTGATTTCCTTAACGTAATCTCTCTGGTGCCATATGACTCGAAGTATCACCAACAGACATGACTTTCATCTGCTACCGGTGATTGGACAACTGCACCTTCATTGAGTGGATCTTTTCTGTTAGACTGCGATTCGTTGAACCGCACTTCGCAAGAACAAGTGACAATTCCTCATCGTTCTTCCTCTCAAAGGCGATGTTTGCCGCCTGATCTAGTTGCCTGCAACAAAGGATAATCGTTGCTCGGTACTGCTGTCTCTGGAATCTTGCTCAACTGGATTTTCCTGTTACGTGTCAATAATTATTTTAAGCCTGGAAAGAACCACATCAAGTTACAATTACACTTATTACAAATAAGGTTACCATTATGTAGCGCAGCTTGTCATAAAACATGCAGCACCATTTCATTGATGACCAATGCATTTTGCAGGCAATATCGCAATATGGCCTTAGGGTTCTGAAACATTTGTCTTTGCACACAACCTTGACCATCTGACTCCTTGTGTAAGTGTTGGCCAGTATTCAACACAAGACAATATTCGCAATACATAATAAAGGTATTGTCCATGGAACATTAGTTTACACGAGACAATACACCGGTGCGAACAAGTGATGATTACAGGTGTCGCAATTGTTTAATTATGAAAACATCAGATTACACGCCAAATGTGCCTGATGAAGTCTTATGGGCCAATGCAGTTAAAAATATTCACATCAACATGGACCTGAAGACTTTTCATAATCATAATCCAACAATTTAACGACCAGTGTAAAATAGTTATGCATGCAGGGTCTAACTTGCGTGATCATAAAGAGCGACGATTGCCTTATTACATAAACCACACGTCAATGAAATGAATGACATGCTAAATACACTTGGTGATGCTTGATCTTATGGGCTGTCAGTGCAATTAAAAATATTCACATAAACATGGACTTGAAAAGATTTCATAAACATCTGATGTGTGCATATAATCTGACAATTTGACTACACCAGTGTAAAATACTTTTGTGTGTAGAGTCTAGTCTGCGCAGTCACAAAGAGCGACATAACAGAAATGGTGGTAATGCAACCGTGCATTATTCAGTATGTGATACAGCTACCATAATTGTCCCGTTTTTGGCATTATTTTTGCATTGGCAGAAAATGCAGTTCTGATGATCCTACTTTCAGACCAATGAATGGTGAAACAACACAGACACTGCAGTTCTTCTGATGATCCTACTTTCAGACCAATGAATGGTGAAACAACACAGACAATGCAGTTCTTCTGATGATCCTACTTTCAGACCAATGAATGGTGAAACAACACAGACAATGCAGTTCTTCTGATGATCCTACTTTCAGACCAATGAATGGTGAAACAACACAGACAATGCAGTTCTTCTGATGATCCTACTTTCAGACCAATGAATGGTGAAACAACACAGACAATGCATTCACATACAAATTCAGATTAGCCATAACTCGCTGATATAAATTATTTCCTTTGGGTGGATTAATATGTACTTACCCAGTGTTGATGTAACACTTGACTTTATTTTCTGGCAGCACTCGTGACAGATACTTCTGAGCCTCAAATCTGTTCTTATTCCGCATACACACTTCGACGAATGGCTGAAACAAGAGCTGTATGTCAAACTGACGTACCAAATAGCCAAAGCAATTTATTTCTAGTAATGCACTACAGCTACACTAGTAAAACAAACAATGTTATGATTTAATAATAGCCAATTGTTTGTGTTAAAATTTAGTTGACCTTTTGATGCCAGAAAACATGCAATAATGTATGATAAGTGGTTATTGGGTTGGGAAGCCTTGCACCGACACAGAGACAGGAGGAGAAGCTACAGGTGGCAGAGAACAGGAGGAGAAACTACAGGTGGCAGAGAACAGGAGGAGAAGCTACAGGTGGCAGAGAACAGGAGGAGAAGCTACAGGTGGCAGAGAACAGGAGGAGAAGCTACAGGTGGCAGAGAACAGGAGGAGAAGCTACAGGTGGCAGAGAACAGGAGAAGAAGCTACAGGTGGCAGAGAACAGGAGAAGCTTCAGGTGGCAGAGAACAGGACGAGAAGCTACAGGTGGCAGAGAACAGGACGAGAAGCTACAGGTGGCAGAGAACAGGAGGAGACGCTACAGGTGGCAGAGAACAGAAATAGAAGCTACAGGTGGCAGAGAACAGGAGAAGCTACAGGTGGCAGAGAACAGGAGGAGAAGCTACAGGTGGCAGAGAACAGGACGAGAAGCTACAGGTGGCAGAGAACAGGAGGAGAAGCTACATGTGGCAGAGAACAGGAGGAGCAGCTACAAGTGACAGAGAACAGGAGGAGAAGCTACAGGTGGCAGAGAACAGAAGCTACAGGTGGCAGAGAACAGGAGGAGAAGCTACAGGTGGCAGAGAACAGGACGAGAAGCTACAGGTGGCAGAGAACAGGACGAGAAGCTACAGGTGGCAGAGAACAACTGGGTTCGGAGAATATATAAAGTGAAACGAGAAGACAGAAGGAAGATGGGGAATTAAGAGAAGAAATTGGAATAAAGAAACACCCGAGGATGAAGGTAGTGAGGAGCAGACTGCGATGAACAGGACACATACAGAGAATGAGTGAGGAGAGATTGACAAAGAGAGCAAATTGGAGAGAGTGGTTGAAGGAGAAGAGGAAGATTGACATTAAGATGGAGGGACAGGGTTAAGAGAGATTTTGAAAGGGCAAAGGTTAACAGCCTAGAGTGGGCAAGAGTGGCAGAAGATCACGGTGGATGGAGATGACTCATCGAGAGAGCGGAACGGACTAAGTGGTGTGGCCCTACCCCACAAGGGACCTAGGAGGAAGAAGACCTGAAAAACCGAAAGTGAGACCTCATATCCTATTGGAGATTTCTTGCTTTTAGAGAACTTCTCTAGTTCGAGCCAGTCTCCAGCTTGAGCCAAGGCAGAAATCTTCAGCCACCAGAATCTGCAGAAAGACCATACAAACATAAACACAATATCAATACATATTACATCACATATTCCAAAACAAAAATATGTGTGCAAGAGTTCAAATGTATATAAAAAGAGCCACATGTCTGTGGTCCACCGTACAGTCAGTGGCATTTGTCAGGTTCAGCAGAATTGTTTTGTCATTTCATTATCCCTGTACGACACATCAACATTAGAACTGTGCAATAATACATCAATAAATTCTTTCATGTCTGTAGTGATTCGTTTATATGGTGGCACTTGGATGCTATGTTTGACCAAACAGAACCACTGCCCAATCAGTGTCTTATTTAATCTTTACATTGCTTTCCCATCCAATATCATATTTTCTGTGCTATTACAGTAATTATTACCTATAAGACAGTTTCAACTAAGCAATCAGCATATTTACATGCACCACTTAAAAAGCCTAGTAGCTTCGATAATATTTACTTCTGATCTACTTTTAGTTCCCAGAGTTGAATTAAATATCGGAACACGCATTAGGTCAGTAGGACCCGTTAGCACGCACTGGGTCAGTAGGACCCGTTAGCACGCACTGGGTCAGCAGGACCCGTTAGCACGCACTGGGTCAGCAGGACCCGTTAGCACGCACTGGGTCAGCAGGACCCGTTAGCACGCACTGGGTCAGCAGGACCCGTTAGCACGCCATGGGTCAGCAGGACCCGTTAGCACGCACTGGGTCAGCAAGACCCGTTAGCACGCACTGGGTCAGCAAGACCCGTTAGCACGCCATGGGTCAGCAAGACCCGTTAGCACGCACTGGGTCAGCAAGACCGGTTAGCACGCCATGGGTCAGCAAGACCCGTTAGCACGCACTGGGTCAGCAAGACCGGTTAGCACGCACTGGGTCAGCAAGACCGGTTAGCACGCCATGGGTCAGCAAGACCCGTTAGCACGCACTGGGTCAGCAAGACCGGTTAGCACGCACTGGGTCAGTAAGACCCGTTAGCACGCATTGGGTCAGTAAGACCCGTTAGCACGCATTGGGTCAGTAAGACCCGTTAGCACGCACTGGGTCAGTAAGACCCGTTAGCACTCATTGGGTCAGTAAGACCCGTTAGCACGCACTGGGTCAGTAAGACCCGTTAGCACGCATTGGGTCAGTAAGACCCGTTAGCATGCACTGGGTCAGTAAGACCCGTTAGCATGCACTGGGTCAGTAAGACCCGTTAGCACGCATTGGGTCAGTAAGACCCGTTAGCATGCATTGGGTCAGTAAGACCCGTTAGCATGCATTGGGTAAGTAAGAAGCGTTAGCATGCATTGGGTCAGTAAGACCCGTTAGCACGCATTGGGTCAGTAAGACCCGTTAGCACGCATTGGGTCAGTAAGACCCGTTAGCACGCACTGGGTCAGTAAGACCGGTTAGCACGCACTGGGTCAGTAAGACCCGTTAGCACGCATTGGGTCAGTAAGACCCGTTAGCACGCACTGGGTCAGCAAGACCCGTTAGCATGCATTGGGTCAGTAAGACCCGTTAGCATGCACTGGGTCAGTAAGACCCGTTAGCATGCATTGGGTCAGTAAGACCCGTTAGCATGCATTGGGTCAGTAAGACCCGTTAGCATGCACTGGGTCAGTAAGACCCGTTAGCATGCATTGGGTCAGTAAGACCCGTTAGCATGCATTGGGTCAGTAAGACTTGTTAGCATGCATTGGGTCAGTAAGACTTGTTAACATGCATTGGGTCAGTAAGACTTGTTAGCATGCATTGGGTCAGTAAGACTTGTTAGCATGCATTGGGTCAGCAGGTAACAAATCAAATTTCAGAGTCACCCGGCGACTTATTGTTTCAACCATGCCGTCCCTCCCCACCTTCCTGGCGTATTCATCCATCTATTGACAATTTTAACATTGCATATTGATTTTAAGATTGCCTAACCCTTTGGTTTTGATGCATCTCTGAGCTCGGAGTGACTGATGTTGTCATGTCATTATTATTGTGCATTTCTAGCAACCACTTTTGTGATGCTGTAAATAACACTACATAAATCAATACTATATGGCCTACATATTCGACAGAGTTGCTGACATCACCTTCGTTCGGGCACCTTGAACTCTTTACGCATGTTCTCTGCTTGCTTCGGCTTGTTCTGCAGCACCAGTTTGAAGACTGTCTCGTGTAAACTCATGTCGAGGTACTGCTGGTTGAGGTCATCCTCCAGTTGTCGCTGGCGTCTCAGTAGCCTCATCTGCTCTTCTGTTTGCTGTGATGACACAACCATGAGGTGACACAACCGTGTGGCAACAACCATTTAGTGACACAACCATGTGGTGACAACAATGTGGTGACACAACCATGTGATGACATAACCATGTGGTGATATAACCATGCAGTGACACAACCATGTGGTGACACAACCATGTGGTGACAGAACCATGTGGTGACAGAACCATGTGGTGACAGAACCATGCGGTGACACAACCATGTGGTGACAGAACCATGTGGTGACAGAACCATGTGGTGACAGAACCATGCGGTGACACAACCATGTGGTGACACAACCATGTGATGACATAACCATGTGGTGATATAACCATGCAGTGACACAACCATGTGGTGACACAACCATGTGGTGACAGAACCATGTGGTGACACAACCATATTTGGCATATTTCCATATTTAAAGTTTGTTTTGAGAACTTCTTGCGACCACTTTTTTAATGCAACAAAATAACAATATGTCAACTTTTGTAAGTAGAAAATCCAGTAATAAACAAACTGGGTGGGTGGGTGGGTGCATGGATGAAGGCTTTCCATTCACTGCATGGGCAGTGCATTAAGAGCGCCTCTAACATTAGTGGGTAGAGGCGAGTTGGGTTAATCCGATCCAACTTCATTTTGGATTATTGGAATTTTTTTACATCTACAAAGTTCCTAACATTGCATAAGTATTCAGGCAACCTGAATGTGCTGTATGCTACAAGAGTGTGTTCTGGCAATCGTACTGTGTTCAGAAGTACTCCCTCTCACATGACTCATAAGTACCTTGGCCGCCCAGTCACAATGGGCCTTGGTGTAGCTTTCTTGCGCTATCAGCAGACAGCTCAATCTTGTGTCCAGGCTCTGGAAAGACCAGAGTGACCACAGGTCAGTTGTCTCATAGAAACAGCAACAAATCCAGCCAAGTCAATATATAATCTCAATGCGATTTGTGTCCCAGTTGGTAGGCCGACATGTTGTCACAGTGTATCAAGATTTGGTCATATATGTCAGCATGATCAGCGATGATCATGTCGCTATGATCGTGTTGCTTGAACTGCGGCTGGGTCCAGTTTGACCAACAGCAATTTTGAAGCAATGGTAAATCAGCAATGGACATTATGTGAACCAGTCATGACTTTTTATCAAAGCTCAAGTCAGGATTGGCATGAGTCAATAGCTGCCCATTATCATGTGACACGGCATCGCCTGAACAATTTGGGGCACAAATCATTTGCGTAAACTGGCCTTAAACAATTACTTGAAGCCAGATTTTACATACAGGCATCAACAAAGCTTCAGTTCGTCAGTGCAGGTGCTGGCATTCCCTATTCTCCTGTATGGTAGTGTGTCTACAGGCCAGATTCATTCCCTACTCTCCTGTATGGTAGTGTGTCTACAGGCCAGATTCATTCCCTATTCTCCTGTATGGTAGTGTGTCTACAGGCCAGATTCATTCCCTATTCTCCTGTATGGTAGTGTGTCTACAGGCCAGATTCATTCCCTACTCTCCTGTATGGTAGTATGTCTACAGGCCAGATTCATTCCCTATTCTCCTGTATGGTAGTGTGTCTACAGGCCAGATTCATTCCCTACTCTCCTGTATGGTAGTGTGTCTACAGGCCAGATTCATTCCCTATTCTCCTGTATGGTAGTGTGTCTACAGGCCAGATTCATTCCCTACTCTCCTGTATGGTAGTGTGTCTACAGGCCAGATTCATTCCCTACTCTCCTGTATGATAGTGTGTCTACAGGCCAGATTCATTCCCTATTCTCCTGTATGGTAGTGTGTCTACAGGCCAGATTCATTCCCTACTCTCCTGTATGATAGTGTGTCTACAGGCCAGATTCATTCCCTATTCTCCTGTATGGTAGTGTGTCTACAGGCCAGATTCATTCCCTATTCTCCTGTATGGTAGTGTGTCTACAGGCCAGATTCATTCCCTACTCTCCTGTATGGTAGTATGTCTACAGGCCAGATTAATTCCCTATTCTCCTGTATGGTAGTGTGTCTACAGGCCAGATTCATTCCCTATTCTCCTGTATGGTAGTGTGTCTACAGGCCAGATTCATTCCCTACTCTCCTGTATGGTAGTGTGTCTACAGGCCAGATTCATTCCCTACTCTCCTGTATGGTAGTGTGTCTACAGGCCAGATTCATTCCCTATTCTCCTGTATGGTAGTGTGTCTACAGGCCAGATTCATTCCCTATTCTCCTGTATGGTAGTATGTCTACAGGCCAGATTCATTCCCTACTCTCCTGTATGGTAGTGTGTCTACAGGCCAGATTCATTCCCTATTCTCCTGTATGGTAGTGTGTCTACAGGCCAGATTCATTCCCTACTCTCCTGTATGGTAGTGTGTCTACAGGCCAGATTCATTCCCTATTCTCCTGTATGGTAGTATGTCTACAGGCCAGATTCATTCCCTATTCTCCTGTATGGTAGTGTGTCTACAGGCCAGATTCATTCCCTACTCTCCTGTATGGTAGTATGTCTACAGGCCAGATTCATTCCCTATTCTCCTGTATGGTAGTGTGTCTACAGGCCAGATTCATTCCCTATTCTCCTGTATGGTAGTGTGTCTACAGGCCAGATTCATTCCCTATTCTCCTGTATGGTAGTGTGTCTACAGGCCAGATTCATTCCCTATTCTCCTGTATGGTAGTGTGTCTACAGGCCAGATTCAGTAACACATTGAATCCACTTCTGTCTGAAATGTCATGTTCACATTGCATGCTGAACAGCAAGGTCGATATTAATCACCAGATAACAGTCAAACTATGTTTTTAAGTTGTGGTTCACTAAACCATACGCAGTTTAGATGCTAGAAGAGATATATTTCTAAAGTAGTTTGTGACTCTGTCCGTCCGTCCGTCTGTCTGTCTGTCTGTTTCCTCGTATCTCCGTCAGTTTCGCATGTACGGGCTGAAATTGTGTATACATGACCGGGGACCCATTTGGATGGTTCGTGCAGTAAAAAAATTACAAATTCCCTGGGGTTGGGGATATTACGTATGTGCACGTTTGATGTACATTATGTCACTCAGAACAACAATTGTCATCAGCAACACTGTGCGTGTTTTCTACGATTGTTATGAGTTGCGTGATCTACGTCAAACTTCCACAACCGATTCGAGAAATCGGCAATT
This sequence comes from Lamellibrachia satsuma, assembly GCA_033239005.1. Taxonomy (NCBI): domain Eukaryota; kingdom Metazoa; phylum Annelida; class Polychaeta; order Sabellida; family Siboglinidae; genus Lamellibrachia; species Lamellibrachia satsuma. The sequence goes on along the minus strand of BSQZ01000036.1, from coordinate 5,301,379 downwards.
GCACTTGATTTTTGGGGCATGAATTGTCATTGCCTTACCAAAATTTTACTGGGTAGTGCAAGGAGTCATAAGTTCTTGCAGTGGTTGCCTATTCATCCAATGAAATGCTGGGCAACTCAGCTAGTATTATATAAAATGCTTCTATGACAAAAATGGTCAGACATATGCACATTTATCAGCAAAACCTGTAGACAAAATACCTAGAGAATTGGAGACTGTTGATGAGTGCTTATTACTGTAGCTATGATGGACGTCTGTCACTCTGAGCTGTCAACCACTTACGTCTTCCTCATAGCTATCAATCACCCGTAGATTAGCCTGTTCCAGGAAGGAGTCTTCCTGACAGTAGAGATCCTGTAATGTCTTCCTGTTCTGTTCCCGACAATACTGCAAGAGGAATGCACCAAATCTCAACTGATGCCCAGCTAGCTACATGTCACACTTACTTTTACCATAATTTTCCGTGTATAATACGCCCCTAAGTGCACCCTGATGTTTTACTCAAATCTGAAAGAATTTTGATATTATCACATATAATACGCTCCCCAACTATTTAGCATTAACACCCTATTTCCCACTTCCAACTGTTTGTTTTGTTGTTTAGCGGCATAAATAATTTAGGCTAATCTGTACGTCCTGATTACCACACATTCGGTCTGATAATTGTTTTTAGTCTTGTTACCGTGTACTTTTAAGTAAAAAAATTATGCCGACGTCATGTGGGAAGACAAGTGGCGCCACCTGGATGAAGAGGTTGTAGGCTACAGGCTTGGTGCGGATGCACATAAGGAAGTCTCCCGACGACATGTTCTCCTTTAGGTTGCGTAGGACGGTGTAGACTGCAACAGAGTGAAACATAACTGTCAACATCCTCTGAGATCTTAACACATGTTCTTATGACTTATGACTTTTGATATATGACTTATGATATACTCCAAACAGACCTTTTCGAGGGCTAATGCAGGAGTGTCTTAGTGCAATTTAAAGACAGAAATCAGCAGCTTTGTGAGTGCATGACAGATAGCACATTTACCCCAAATATGGGATCTTTTACCTCCGCTAGCACAGACACCATATAGAAGGGACTAACAGCTTTTAGTGTCTCTTCTTAAAGACACAGGTGATGTGGGGTGAACAAAACAGCAGCAGGTGGACTGGAAGCACTGTCCACTCAATCGACTGACCGGTGCATTAACCGCCACACTACTGCGGCCCACATGATTTGCATCAGGCAACTGTCTAATGTGTGCCAGCTCAGAACATCTGTCTCGCAACAGCATTTTGTTCCGAAGACTAAGCTCAATGTGGGCAAGTGCGTTTTCTCTGCAGCTGTGCACAAATTTGGGAACAAACTCCCCATCACTCTGTAGCATCTGAAACTATAGCTATCTTCTGCAAAAACCTCAAGATTTTTTTTGTAATTGCGTTTCCACATGAAATATTCGACGGTCCCAAGCTCTGGTGATGATCTTTACACGTCCCTGTTCGTGATATGACGATCAGCGACTCTGGTTTGTTGTATTCTGAGCTAGAATTCTTGAGGATTCAAGTACAATAGAAGTTTAATTATTATAAAATGTACACACATTACCCACCTAAGTCTGTGTCTCCACTCTCTATAGCCTTGGATAACGCCAACTCATCTCTTTTCATCTTCATCAACAGCGGCACCTGCTCAGCTGCCTTGGGTTCATGGTCCAGCAGCTGCGGACAGTCACCATTGGTCATTGCAACTGGCATCAGTACACGACCACATACAATAACAGTGTGTGGTCTTATACATAGTGCCAGTATCGATCTAGACGTGGCACTTGCTCCATTATCAGAGCAGGTTTTGGGCAGCAATTGATGCAGGGCCCAACAAGCTGATGCAGGGCCCAGCAAGCTAATATAGGGCCCAGCAAACTGATACAGGGCCCAGCAAGCTGCAATTATTGCATGAAGAGTTTGTTCACATATATCTGTCATTGTCTCTTGTCAGGTACACATTTATATAGCTGAGTGAACTAAGGCAACGTGGAGTGAGGGAAACAGCAGCAAGAGGAATTGAACTTATAGAGATATATTTACCAGTATATATAATGTTACTATAAATTACTTTTATACTGCAAACATAATTATGCAATTTCACTGTAAGACAACATAATATCTTATCTGCACAATACCGATGAATTTATGTGAATCAGTTGGTTGACAAAAATTCTGCAACAATTCTAAAACAGACTCTGCTGTTGGCGTGACAGAAACGACTGCGGTGACATGTGACTCAATAAAATCATTGGCAGAGTTACTGCATTGCCCCACAATGACTCACCTTTAGTGCGAGTTTGACTCGACCGCCATCAAAGGCGCCATTGGCAATGTCTGCGTAGGATACACCAGACATGTCATCAAGCTTGGATGCGATGGCTCGGGCAACCTCCTCATCCGGGATGTGTTTCTGTTGCACCTGAAGGCACAGATAATCCATCCATTCAGTCGTATCTTCATGCAAATATTTGGCAGAATTAACTGAGCCACATCCAAACAGCCCATTTTCCAGGGATAACACAGCAGCTATTTAGCGAGTCTTACAGATTGACATTACAACGTCGACGATATGGTACACATTTACCATGTGGGATATTTTACTTCCCCTGGCATAGGAACCAACGGCTTTTTGTGTATGTTCCGAAAGATTGCCCAAGTTTTGAAATGTCTGCCAATTGACCCAAACCCTGGTTTTCTTGGTTGAGTCCAGTGCTCTAACCACAAATAAAAAACAATAATAAAAAAAAATTATAATAATTTTATCAAAACACATTTGCACAAATATAACATAACATATTTGCCTAAATGAGCTAGCATGTTGTAGTGGACACTGGATAGGTATGATTTTTGTAAAATGAATCTGAAATGAGAAAAGTGAACCAATCAAACTGACGAGGGACCTTTAATGTATCTTGCTATCAATAGCTTCTTGGCTGGATCCTGACTCAGCAAATGACATCCACTGTCCAGAGACTGACCTTGTAACATGCCCAGTGGGCAAGTATACGGCTGGACCCCTCAGCATCGGGCAGCTTGAGGTAGTCGCAGATCCTGATGGCGAGACAGTAATGGCGTCTCAACACTAGACGATCTATCAGCACTGGTAACGTCAGCTTCTCCAGCATGCATTCAGTCAAGGTGAAACAATTTGTGCATATGTGCACCTGCGAGTGTGAGCATTTAATTAAAGGGCATATACAACGGTTTTCAGTGGTGAACTCATATTTAGCTAGTTGTGGATTTCATAAATAAAATGCCGAAATTCTCTTTTTGTCTCAAAGTATATTTAAATCAACAATGGTATATATCATGTTCTAAAACTGCTTCCTCAACCGGTTTAGCCTATTGCAAATCTGGTTCATTTGTGTCCAAATATGTAGTGTGTGAATAGTTCATGTAACATCCACAGTCAATTTAATAAAGAAATGCCTATTTTTTTTCAAATCATCGAAAGAACTGACTTTAGTCATTAGATCTGGTAAGGATCAAAATAATACATATCCAAAAATGGTAAGCAATGTGTGGGTCAACGTTGATCACGGGCGTGACCTCCATCCTCTCGCCGAACACATGACAAAGTTAAAAAAATTCACCAAGGAAGAAAATCGTGATTTTTCAGCGTTTTGATTTTCACTTCGGTTAATGCTTGGACAAGCATTAACTAATCTAATAGTTTGACTGATGATTTCACAAAAACCACAAACAAAAGTTGCACAAACGAGCTAGCATGTTGCAGGTAGGTTTGGTTTTTCGCAAAATAATTTGAAAAGAAACTAAAAAAAATCGAATTGATTAACCCACCTTAATTCTTAATTCTTTAGTGCTGTAGAATATTTACCTTCAGAGATTGAATAAAATGGGAGTCTGACACATCAAGAAATCATCCGATGGATAACGATGAGATGTTAAAACATTATTGTATCCAGCTTTCAATATACATTATGTAATTATCGTTAAGTGGACGCCACGTGATTCTGTGTGCTGAGAAATGTTCGGATACTGTGTGTACGTCAGGGGAATGCCAATTTTGTAGTCACGGATGGCGTTCAGTACTCGAAGCATCTGGCACATGTTGACAAACCCATCGGGGTTGTAGTCTGTGAGAAAACACTTGCCGAAGGTCGCCGCCTAACAAGAGCAACAAAATAAATCCATTAATACATACAGATATGGAATACTTTACAGGGAGCAAATAAACAGGTGAAGAGGCCAGCAAGAGAAGACAAGAGATTGTTCACAGACAGCAACAGAGGCAAAACAAGCTGCAGAGAACCAAGAACAAGGCACCTATTTTAGGATCACCAAACATATATGTGGGGGGGGCTGTACAACAACCAAACTCTTGGAAGAGACAAGCAAGGAAACATGCTGACATCAGAGAAGGAGCAAGATGGGCAACATTTTGAAAAGTTCTAAACAGAGAAAACCCAACCACATTTTCACTCTCAGAAACATCATTGAGCAGTGCTCTGATAGGCAGAAAGAAACATGCATAAACTTTGTGTACTTTGACAGAGCCTTTGTTAGCATCCATAGAGACTGTTGGAGAATACTACGTGCATATGGAATCCTGACACATGTTGTGGACCTCATCAAGCTGAAGAGAACTGCACATGCACCATCAGACAATCAGATAACACATTTATGGTCAAGTCAGGAGTGAGGCTGTGTGATGGCTTATTCACCCTTGTCATAGACTGGATTATGAAGAGGACAACAGAAGGACCATCACGAGGAATTAGATGGACAATGTTATTCTCTGGAGGATGTTGACTTCGCTGATAACGTAGCCCTCCTCTCCTCCTATCACATATGCGACAAGACATGCAAGAAATGATGAACAGACTCAAGGAAATCAGCCAGAAGACTCAAGATCAACAAAAAGAAATCTAAGGCGACAGGGACGGAACCACAGAAATTCTGTGTTAGTCTATCTCGATAGACTGACAAAGAAGAACTGGAAACCATTGATCCCTTCACCTCCCTGGGAAGCATAGCTGGAAAAGAGGGAGGATCCGATATTGACATAAAAAATTGCATGAACAAGGCCAGGGGAGCATTTTTCAGACTAAGACCTGTTTGGAGATCAACTATATATTTTAGAAGAACAAAGCTGAGGCTATATTTATAATTAAAATGTTATTATTATTAAATTATAATAAAATATATATATTATTATTATATATATTATATCAGAGTAGTGTTCTGTCCATGCTATATGGTTCAGAATGCTGGCATATGACTGAAACAGATTTGAGACAACTTTCAATCTTTTATACAAAATGCCTTTGAAACATCATGCGAATATTCTGGCCACAAAAGATTAAATTAACTTCTTAAATTAACTAAACAAATTAACATGGATGACTTGCTCACAACAAGAACATAGAGATCGAATGACCACATGTTACGAAAAGGTAACAACAATATAACCAAAACAGCCTTGATGTGGACTCCCGAAGGAAAACAAAAACAAGGACAACCAAAAAAACATGGAGAACAGTGGAAGGGGAATGCCCCTCAGCTGGGGCGAGGCCGCCAAACAAGCTGCAGACCAACAGAAGTGGAGAAGTCTTGTTTCTGCCTGATGCACCAGTAGGCATGAAGATGATTAAGTAAGTTGTTTTCTGATTAGCACAGGCTGTGTTACCTAACTAGCTGTATAGTATGGAACCAAAGTAGATCAATGCCAGCTCTGTCTCATGCTCTCCTGCTTTAGTGTGATTCTGTACTTTATGTGGCGCCACTGTTCTAGCTGTAGTTTTCTGGTCATGGAATATGTATTGAATTTAGTTCAAGGGATGTACAAAGATTTTCATTAGTTATTATTGTACAGTGGTTTCTATATAGCGTATGTTGGAAAACTTACATATTTTATTTTGACACCAAATCGTGTTTTCTAAAATATTAAGAGATGAAATATCATGTTATTAGCTAATTTTGCATGGATATATTACTTTTAAACAAACACACGTTATAAAATATGCTAACAAATTCGGCGTCCCAATGTATGCAAAACATTCATTCAATGAACCAATGTAAATTGTTGTACATTCCCCATAACCAGATATTTTACCATTTGTGTTCAATTTCAAAACACTCTACATAAATAAACATACATATATTTATACATACAATATAGTCTTTTGGAGGCAGCATTCGAGTATAGAGGCAAGCGTTTCAGGAATGCTGATGTCATTAGGACTGGTCACTACGCCATTAGCATTTCAAACATAAATAGGAATACGGGCCCATATTTCAGCAGGCTGCAGAACTCTAAAGAACAACCTGCATTCTTAGAGGGATTTGTAAACAGAACATAAGATTCAACAGCCACTAACAATCACTTAGAGAAGTTCCATTCACAGGATGAAAGAAGGAAAACTTATAATGGGCACAAATGACACTTTATTTCTTGATCCATAACACAGCATCACAATACACCATAACCAATAATCAGTACATTCTCACGACAATTAAATATGCATGCGTGCACAATTTAGTTTATATACAACGTTTTACCCCATGACTTCACGTGCATTGTGTGCTCAAAGTCCATGCACTGTGTCTATGGCATAGACACCATGCAAAATTACAGTCAACAATAGCTGTATCTAGAGATACAAGAATGTCCTTTAAAAGATCACTGCAGTCTTATCACAGCTACAGTTAATGGCAACTTATGTGAAATGCAATAAAATACTTGTGGTTTCACTAGACAGAGTCTCTGCTACGTTTCACACACATGGTGTTGACACTGTGTGAGAAAATCCATCGTAGTTACCATGGTGACTGAGTCCAGCATCCTGCGGTGAGACGGTCATCTTGTCGCAGATCGATACGAGATGCTGCTGCAGTCGGAACTGCTGTCGTTTTGGCTTCGTGTTCAGCGTGCGATTGCGCTTATTCGCAAACCACGCTTTCACCTGCGTCACACCGATGCCGCCCTGTACGGCCATGTTATGTTTTTCCTCGTCTGTCGGGTATGGATGTTCAATGTGACTCTCGTACCAAGTGGTCATAATGCTGATGGCATTCGGATTCAGCAACCGTGATTTGCTCTTTTTCGTTGTCCCGCCGAGTTGCGCCATCTCTGCCGGTAGCGCCTCTTTGAGGAGTTTCAGAGATGCACTGACCCGCCATGTGAGATGTCTCTGATGGCTGTCATAGTACCTATTAATGCATCTGAGCTCGTACTCGAACTTGCCATGGGAGAGGTGACTCATACGCAGATTGCTGACGGCATCACTTCGCTGGGTCAGAATCTCCGCATTCTGGGTGTTGAAGAACTTCTCGAGTTGCGTCACCTTCGGGTTCCCGAGCGGCGCCAGTTGCTGGAACTCCGCCTGCAGCGTTGCTTCCTCGACCAGAAGGTCTTCGTTTCCGGTGGTGCCATCGGGGCACTGCACTCCGTTCTGCACCAACGTGTACGGCACCGTCAGTTGAGTGCATTCGTCCACCAGCATCGCTTGTAGTTCGCCAAACATCGGGTTCTTCAACAGCGTCAGAAGTTCACTCGACGATGTCGAGTTCTGCTTGATGCTGTCAACTATGTCAGCCATGGCAAACCACAAAGTCGTTGTTGTTGCCAATTTGCAAGATGTCAACTTTAGCAAAACAAACCAACAGTTCAACAATTGCTATGTTGGTAATTCTAAAGCTATAATTTGTAATCTGTTGAAATGTTTCCAAAGGCAACAGAACGTGACACTGTTTGCGAGAGTTCTTGCAACATCAACCTGGCAACATGTGCCAACACTCAGTAAGAATCACCAGAGCTCCAAACTTGCCAAGGCCCACTATGCAAGTGACAGCAAACTCTCCAGATGGTCTTATTTACCACTGACCACTGAGGCACTGAGCAGCTCAGCTGTGTCCAGCCCCTGACCAATCCCTGACCAGCGATCACAATGGGTAGGTGTCAAAAAACGCATAAGGAATCTAGGCCCATAGAACAGGGAGCTGAAATAAGGCTAGGTGTCAAAACTGGATTAAGAATTTTGCTTCATCAACCAGGGAGCTAAAATACCACTTGGGGGCCCTACTATTGTCACTCAGTTGTCACTTGAATCACCAGAGCTGATATGCACCTCTCAGGGGCTTGTCTTTGTCCTGATTGCAATGCCTATTATTCTGCTAACAAAGCCAGTGTACAATGTTTATTGTGGCCTGTAACTACACATCCCCTTGACACCATTCCCTGTTAGTGACCTTACAGAGCCTCTGTGTCAAAGTATCATACTATGCAATACAATAAGATTTCAATACAATAAGATTTAACTGAAGTTGGCCTGTTCAGTAAAAAAAAGTGTGAATTTTAAAATCTAATTAATTAACACTTTATGTGTAATGCATATTGAATATCACTGTTGATGTGTCAAAACAACGGAAGTACATTTTGATCTGCACCACATGGTTGATTTGATATATGTCTATTAGACTAACTAACACATGAAACTGGACTTTCACTGTTTTTATTCATCAACAACATATCTTTCAAGGAATCAAAAAGTGAAAGTCTAGTTATTTTAACTCTTCAACAGTTATATGCATGTGAAAGTGTACCTGAACATTGATGTGTTTGTAAATACAGTTACTGGTATATTTGTTTATGAACGTGTGTACATGATGTTAATAATATATTGATTTTCTTTACATTATTTTCTTTACATTGGTGGCTTCCATTCATTTCATTCTCTAAACCTGTGTAGATCTTAGATGTTGACAAATGTGAGTTCTAAAAAAAGATTGTTGCGGATGTATCCCTCAACTTGTTTATGTGACAATGTGTATATTATACATATATTTTATGTGACAATGTGTATATTATACATATATTTTATGGTTATACTATAGGCGTAGTGATAGCCACTATCTTACGTAACAAGGTTTATATAGGTATTGTCAAGTCAGGCTAGGCAGTAGTCCTAGAAATGGGCATTATGTTAGGTAACAGGCGGGTAATGTTTACTGAAGTGTATCATTGACTGGTGGACTATATATATATGCTAGGGACTGTTCTAACTGGGGTCGGTCGATTGCAGTTTGCGAGAAGGCGGCTGCAAAGAGTGAAAGAGGGCAGGATGTTGGATTTGTTCCTGATGCAGACGTTCTGCTCCTCTGGTCCTTCAGTCAGTGTGGTGGAAGAAATTTACTGGGTTGATGTCTACGAGGCCTTTGTTGATATCTTATTTTGTATAATTCAAATGGTAAACTGATATGATTATCTTTGCGTTGTTATTCACATGTATATGGAAATTATTTACTGTCAGCGTGGTGATTGGGTTAAATTGTATCATACAGAACCAGCTTGGCGACTGGCAACCAGCTTGGGCTGAATAGCCGACAGACATATACGCAGCAGAGAGCGAGCTGGAGGGTCGTGTGAGGGCGTGGTCGATTGAGCAGCAGGAAAGGATGGACTGTCTGAACCAATGACCCAAGTAGTGTGTGGACGGTGTTCAAGTGATAGGTGAATCGTTATCAAGCGATATGTGAACCGTGTTCGAGTGATAATGTGAATCGTTTTCATTGTTATTTCATCTTACATTTGAGTTATACTTGCAGTGTAGCGAGGCGTTGGTTATTATTTACTTTCTTTATTTTGGTAATTATGAAATTCCATATGTATGTATTGTATATGATATACATTCAGTAATGGAATGTAAATTAAACACGTTAACTGGCTTTCATAGTCCAATGGTGTTATTTATTTACACAACCATTGCGCGACAGTGTCACAGTTTGTTTGTTTGACTTAGGGAATAGTATGGTGCAGTTCTATCATAATGAGGGGGCGTGGTGGTCTAGGTGGTAGAGTGTGGGGTGTGGTAGTCTAGGTGGTAGAGTGTGGGGTGTGGTGGTCTAGGTGGTAGAGTGTGGGGTGTGGTGGTCTAGGTGGTAGTGTGGGGCATGGTGGTCTAGGTGGTAGTGTGGGGCATGGTGGTCTAGGTGGTAGAGTGTGGGGTGTGGTGGTCTAGGTGGTAGAGTGTGGGGTGTGGTGGTCTAGGTGGTAGAGTGTGGGGTGTGGTGGTCTAGGTGGTAGTGTGGGGTGTGGTGGTCTAGGTGGTAGTGTGGGGCGGGGTGGTCTAGGTGGTAGAGTGTGGGGTGTGGTGGTCTAGGTGGTAGAGTGTGGGGTGTGGTGGTCTAGGTGGTAGAGTGTGGGGTGTGGTGGTCTAGGTGGTAGAGTGTGGGGTGTGGTGGTCTAGGTGGTAGTGTGGGGTGTGGTGGTCTAGGTGGTAGAGTGTGGGGCATGGTGGTCTAGGTGGTAGTGTGGGGTGGGGTGGTCTAGGTGGTAGAGTGGCGGGCGTGGTGGTCTAGGTGGTAGAGTGTGGGGTGTGGTGGTCTAGGTGGTAGAGTGTGGGGTGTGGTGGTCTAGGTGGTAGAGTGTGGGGTGTGGTGGTCTAGGTGGTAGAGTGTGGGGTGTGGTGGTCTAGGTGGTAGAGTGTGGGGCGTGGTGGTCTAGGTGGTAGAGTGTGGGGCGTGGTGGTCTAGGTGGTAGAGCATCGGACTTTCGGTCAAGGGACTGGGGTTCAAAATCACCTGCTGCTGTTTCGAAAGCAATTTCATTTACCCCACTTTGTATGTGTGTTTCAGAAGAGACATTAAGTGCTGTTAGTCGCTTCTACCTGGTGTCTATGCCAGGGGAAGTAAAAGATCCCACACAGGGGGTAAAAGTGTAACCTGCCATGAACGCTCTCTCTCTCATGTATCCCTCAATTTGTTTATGCGACAATGTGTATATTATACATATATTTTATGGTTATACTATAGTCGTAGAGGATACGATTGAATGAATGAATCATAATGAGAACTAAAAACAATATATAATAAATATGAATACAAAATTATAGATATATACAGCTACTTAATACTGTGAATACAACAACTGTTGCAGGAGCGAGAAGGCATAGTGTCTGTCAAACTGATATGAACTATGTCCAACATTGGTGCAACTATGTTCAACGTTGTATGGTTGGGGGAATCGTATGGTTTATGCACATATTTCATTATATCAATATTGCTGTAAGACATGTTATACATAAATTTACCCTCTGTTTGTGGGATCTTGTCTAGTTACCCATTTTTCTTCCCCTACCATATACACTTTCAAAAAGCACATAAGTTTCCTTCTTATAATAATAACTACAACAAAACTTATATATCATCAAAATTCTCAGGAACTTCAGCTCATAGGAGCCACAAACCAGAAACGTTAAAGGTGATATGGAGTCAGCAAATACATAGCGCCTGATTGATATGAAACAAAGCAACTTGCTACCCTTGTTTCATATAGCCAGTGGACATGAAAGCATTTGGCTTATCAAGAATCCAACAATGTTTCATCTACGTGTGACATGCCTTGTCAGTCAGTGCTGTTTTTAAGTATGCGTGACATTTGGGACAGGAGTTTTGGGCACTAGGACATTTAAAAACACCATTTTACATATAACAAAACAACAACTGCTTTAAATTAAATTAAAATTAAATGGTATTGTACATTATATAATGTATATACTTCATTTGATATCTTATTTAGAACCAAGTTGTAAATACCCCACCAAAGAGACAGCAACCTTACAACAAATAAAACATAACTCCTCCTAAAAGGAACTGTTAATTGCACTTGAGGCCCCCAAAGATCACCCCCCCACCTAAACTACCACCCCATTTAAGTTAAGTTGATCAACTGCAGTACTAAGTCTCAACCCCATTAAATTAACTGCAATTGACTTAAGTGTCAAGTTGTCAACCATATAACGTAATAAGCTTAACTAAGCCAATTCCAAAATATCAGTCCTAAGGTCAAAATTAAACCCTGTGTGCCCAATTTGTCATTTAATATGTTCCAAAGTTTACATTTTGACAGAGGGGCATGTAAAAAGGCCATGTATTATGTGGATAGTTAGAAGGATACAAAGTCCACATGTAAAACAGACTGTATGTAACCTTTCTAGATTTTATCATAAGAACTGCTTCAAAATGAACTTGTGAACGACAGGACTTTATATGGGACCAGAAAATGACGTTCTGCCAATGTCAACAACAACACTGTGTGGGAAGTGACATCCACCTGCCAGTTAAATAAGGTAAACAATGGAGGTGGATAGGTCGAGTGTTGGACGAAAACCCTCAATCAGATCTACCCAGGTGCAGTTGTTTATGAGATTTTGAGGATTTTATTTCAGTTTATATAATTTTATGTTACAAATGCTATGTTAATACAGTGTAGTCAGTAGCCGGAATATCATGTTTTTCATCACTAGGTGGCAGGCATTTGTAATAAACGCAATGCATCATGGGATCAATTGACAACAGAAGTACAAAATGCAACTTTAAATTAGAGAGTTGGAACAATGATGTGTCCACAGCAACAAGAACGCAAATAGTTAAAGAATTACAGTTTCAGCAAAGAATACAGTATACGAACAATAACGCTTACTGATATTAAACAAAAATCACAACGTTAGCATCAGAACGGAAAAATTGGCTGATCTGACATCTGAACAACTTCAAATGCGATTGAACATGTATTGGCCTAGATACGCGATTGTTTCAGCGCACAGCAAAAGATTCACGCAACTTACATGTTGTACTTCCGTCGACAATCTCACGCAATTTCATCTTTATATTAGCATTATATTATGCACCAGGGGCGCCACTGGTTATTTCGGATAGGCCCTATTAAGACGTTGCAATCAGTGAAGCTCAAACAGCCACTCATACAGCCATTTGAAATCCTAATTAGCTTCTAACCAGTTTCAAACATCAACTCAAATCGATTTGTAGAAGCCATTTCAAAGCAAGTATGTTTGCCTTGAAACATACTTAAGTAACCTAACTTCCCAAATATGAACTCACCTAGGCTAAGCTGAAATAACTTATACCGGTACATTACAGGTAATTGTATGTTTACACAAAGAACAAACGTGAGAGTTAACCCTTTGTCCAACCCCCTCTAAAAATGTGAAGGATTTAGTCCAGCGGGTCTATATCCGTACCCAGGATCAGTCACACAAGCAAAGAACATTTATCACCGTACAGTTACTTGCATGTAACCACCACAAGAAGAGCAGGAGAAGACGGCCTAGAAACACCTGGTGGCAGATCCTTGAAGCGGAAATTAAGAGGAATGAGTTCGCGAAGATGCTCCCAGATAGCAAATGGGCCTATGTAAGAAAGAACATGATTGTTATGTCCGTTGGCCTACTCACCCGCAGAAGCATCTTCTGCTTGGAGGGTTCCCACTCGTGGCCGGCGGCCTCTATGCACTGGGCCACTGCTTCATCCAAAGTGTCCTGGATCAATCGAATGTACTCGTCTGCACGCTGGCTGCCTTTCTGTAACGAGTTACATCAGAGCACTTGTTACAGGCTGTAACAACTTGTGTAACAGATTGCCACTGCACCAAAGTAATGGGTGTAGGTGGATTTGGAACAGTTTTAGTGACACAAAACATACCAAAGTAAAACAATATGAAAACACATGTTATGCACAGTCATGCTGCACTGTAGTTTTCGCAGTAACCTTTGGGGGAGCAGCACATTTTAAGTATGGGCTCTGGATATTTTTAAATGCCATGAGACATACAGGTATAATGCACTGTTTTCAAAAGAAATTAAATGTAAACTACTGAGGTATCGACACTGCAGGTTTGTAACTGATCAGGGCCCATGGTACTCTAAATACCCAAGCACTAATTTGTTGAAGAAAAGTACCTCCAACGTTAACCTCAAATTCTGTTTCCCCCATGCACTGAACACCACTGAAACAGGGCTGACTGACCTGGAATTCTTTGATAGCCTCATAGAGCAGTGCTCCGGACGCCATCGACCCAATCTTCAGGATGTCTTCCACGGCTTCTGTAAATCACAAGCATTTCCTGTTAATTTGGTGAAAATGTTGGTGGGAGACAATCCAATGGATGAGATTTTTTAATATCATTTATTTCAATTTTCAGTGACCACTGGTTGCCTTTATCAGGAACTGAATGCTGGGATAATTAGTTTGTATCTTGCTCACCAGGTGGTAGGGCAAGCAGGCTAACCATACTCCACCCCATCTAAGTTCATAACAGCTTCTTTGTCTCTCCACCTAATTCATCCATTGGTTTGTTGTTAGGTTATAAAACACGACAGACAATTTGAAGGCCATTTGAATAATAACACCAAAAGGACTTAAGAAAAAACCATTTCGTGGTTACTGGCATCTTACTCGCACTGGCTCATGCACACACCTAAAATTAAACCCTAAATCGAACCGACCTGGTAAAAAATAATAAATAAACGACCATATGCATCACTAATGTGTTCAACATTGTTTTAAAGCACAGACTAGGGAAAAAACGTTATGTACACAAAAACACTACACCATGTATTCAATTCAATAATGCATCCCAGCATTCTTGGCAGATTCCTACTAATGCTTACTTGGTACACGTTGCAGAAATTCGTGTGAATACTGGCCAATGATTCGAAGACCATCCACTTCTGGCAACAGGTATACAGGTGTGTCGTTGGTGTATATGAGGAAAGATTAAGGAAACAGACACAATCTGTGGGGCACGGTAGCATTGTGGTTAGAACATCAGACTCTCAACCTGGCTACAGACAGTGGTGGCTATATGTCAATGAACAGTCTTCACACAGTAATTGCAGTGTGGCTGAATGATTCCCAGAGAATTCACACTGGTGTTGGAATGGAAATGTCTGCCATGGGTGAAGTTAAACATTGATATTAGATAACAAAACATTTATATTACATAATTAAGGGTTTTGGTATTCAAAGCGAGACAGTTGATATTTTTCATAGAATTTTGGCAGCCTTGATTTCCTATTTGACTTCTTGTATCTCCCCTCTTTGGGTTTCTTGGGCTTATTTTACAAATTTACGTAGACTTGAGTCAACAAAATTAACCAGCCTTGTGATTGGAGAAGACGTGGCAAGATGACAGTGTTTAGTGATAGAGAAGATGTGGCAAGATGACAGTGTTTAGTGATGGAGAAGACGTGGCAAGATGACAGTGTTTAGTGATGGAGAAGACGTGGCAAGATGACAGTGTTTAGTGATGGAGAAGATGTGGCAAGATGACAGTGTTTATTGATGGAGAAGACGTGGCAAGATGACAGTGTGTAGTGATGGAGAAAATGTGGCAAGATGACAGTGTTTAGTGACTGAGAAGACGTGGCAAGATGACATTGTTTAGTGATGGAGAAGATGTGGCAAAATGACAGTGTTTAGTGATGGAGAAGACGTGGCAAAATGACAGTGTTTACTGCTGGAGAAGACGTGGCAAGATGACAGTGTTTAGTGATGGAGAAGACGTGGCAAGATGACAGTGTTTAGTGATGGAGAAGATGTGGCAAGATGACAGTGTTTAGTGATGGAGAAGACGTGGCAAGATGACAGTGTTTAGTGATGGAGAAGATGTGGCAAGATGACAGTGTTTAGTGATGGAGAAGACGTGGCAAGATGACAGTGTTTAGTGATGGAGAAGATGTGGCAAGATGACAGTGTTTAGTGACTGAGAAGATGTGGCAAGATGACAGTGTTTAGTGATGGAGAAGACGTGGCAAGATGACAGTGTTTACTGCTGGAGAAGACGTGGCAAGATGACAGTGTTTAGCGATGGAGAAGATGTGGCAAGTTGGCAGCGTTTAGTGATGGAGAAGACGTGGCAAGATGATAGTGCTTAGTGATGGAGAGTCTGTTGGAGGTTAGAAACAAGGATACTTGATCCAGTCTTTCTTTGGCCCGGCCAGCAGAAGTACGTTCTCCCAGTAGCCCACAACAGCCCCTGTCCCACACCTGCAGAATGCAATGACAGACACTGGTCAAGTCCATGTGATCACATGAATGCTTTAGCATTGTATGCTCACACACATGCACGCATGCATGCATGCACGCATGCACGCACACACACACACTGTGTTTTATAAAAGTACATTAATTGAGATGTTGAATAATATATATATATATATATATATATATATATATATATATATATATATATATATATATTATAAATACATTTTGAAATAAAAAAGAAAGTAGGAAAGTGTGAGAGTAAAATTGTGCATAAAGAGATAAGAAGATAACGTACGAGGCACTGATAGGAATAAGAGTGACTTAATGAAGCAAACAAGAATGAATGCGTATGTGTGTGTGCGTGCGTGCATGCATGCGTGTGTGTGTGCATGCACATGCCCGTGTGCATGTGTGTCTTCTTTTTCATTATCTTCTGAACTTCTTCTCATATTCTTGACCAGGAGATTCTTAGCATCCCGACATATACCACACTGCTGTCTAGTGTGTGGCATGCCAGGACTAGGGCCGTGTCTGTCAGTATACCTATACTATGATAAATGTGTTATGACCCCAGAGAATCACAGCTACATACAATCTACATTAGGACATCCCAAAGTTACTATTTGTCCATAGTTGGGGACTGGATTAGTGAGTGTCGGGACATGTCCACCAGGCATGGGTTAATTTCAATTGTTAATTGGCTAATTTAATTAATTCAATTAAGTTAATTTAATTTAATTAATTAACTTTACCATAAATGCTACACTAATTTAATTTAATTAATTAACTTCACCAAAAGGGGTTAATTTTATTTAATTTAACTGATAAATTCCCAATTAACTCTCAATTAAGTGCTCATTTAACAGTTGATATTACTGGATAATTCACACCATTGTTCCTCAGGCATTTCCAAAAGGCGGGCAGTCACTATTCCAGTCATTACCCTGACAGAGATCAAGTTAAGGCATGTGCGAATGGGAGGGAGAACACCATAGAGCACTAATACTGTCTGTCCCAACTGGAGTGGGCTGATCATTCAGGCACCTGTGAGTTGGAGGGAAGGCCTAGAAAGTAGAATGTCTTCTGGTAGTGTGATAAGTTGATGACAAATGATGCCTTCTGCAAATCTCTGTCCAAAGTAAACATTTGGATGGCAACTTGCAGCCAAGTGGACTATGCATTAGACCTATGCATTAGAGTATGTATCTATATTTTTGTTTCTGTACATCTGCAAGTGTATATATAACATGCAGAGAAAAGTAAAATAGCTTCAGTTTGAAATCTTTTTACAGCGCCAACTGGAATCAAAAGCAAGCCAGTACTAGTGATACATAAAAAAATTTAGTATAAATATTTAAATGTCAGTGTATAAAGGGGAAACCTAATGATTTAGCATTAAAACACTGCATAAATAACAACTTGGTGCATAGAAATTATGTAATTATTTACCTGGTTTTGTTAATTTGGTGGTTGAATATAAGAGGAAACTCCACACCCTGCAAATCTTCAGCCATAATTTCACATTCTTTTCAGAAAAAACATTAATTTTAACAAGCATCTACGACTTTTAAAATGTGATCAAATACCCCATGAACAAATGTCTTGGTATATAAATACTGTATAAGCAAATCTTTTTCCAACAAACTTACAAAACACATTTCTTTTAAAAGTCAACAATAATGTTCAGATTTGTTTGATGATAATAATGTTCCTCAGATGTAATAAGTAAAGTCATTCCATCAATATATATATATGAACACTGTACTATCATGACACTAAGGTTTACAAACCTACTTTTTTGTTTTTCTTGTTTCCAGCACTCGGCAACGTTCTATTAACCGACTAGTCTGTATGTTGTGGTTACTACAATCGTATGGTGTTTCGAGTTCTCATTCAACTAGCCAGCCTTTTTCATAACATTATCGCCAAGCCGACCTTATTTGTGATTTAGAACTGTTATAAAATTATTATTTCAATGATGACTTGTATCAAGTGCTTAAACTTACAAAAAAGTTACATATGAATGTAATTTGTATTTCTTCTAAAATATAATTTAATTGTTAATTGAATTAAAGTTAATTGTTAATTTAATTGAAGAATTTATGAGGTTAATTTAATTTAATTTAGTTAACCTGAGAAATGTGTGAGGTTAATTTAATTTAATTTAATTGGAACATTTATGAATTATTTGTATTTTAATTAATGAACTTTTCAAGTTAATTGCCCTATGCCTGATGTCTACGATAGGTGGACACTGCATCTGTGGGGCTCCCATCTGCTCCCAGATCCCTAACGGATGGAGCCGCATAACGCCCAGTATCTGTGTGTACCTCTGGGAGGTTAAGTTAGGATCAATATCCCCTTTCACCCCCAAAAAGGGAGCTAGGTGGTGGCTGCAGTTGAAAGCGAGAGTGTGAAGCGCCTGCACTACACACTACAAACTACACTACAGCACTACACGCATCACACAGACCCGTGTACACACCTACTGTACACACACCACACCACCGAATGAGAACGGGAATGACAAAATGAATGAGCACAATAATGAATGAGACAATGAAGAATGAGAGAATAATGAATGAGACAATAAAGAATGAGACCTACCAGACAAGCTGTTTGGGCACCATGGTGCATTTTGTATCCAATTCACAATACACTGACTGCAAAGAAAGTAATTCTTTCCAATGAACACTGTGTGACAAATTAACCTCAGGATTCAACACAATAATCATTAAATGGAACATTCATAACTATTTCTAATACTTTTATTTCCATCAACATCATATCTGAGACATTTTAAATTAATTATTATGACCATCTTAATTGGAATATGTTTGGAGGTAACAATTTGTCCAACTCTTCTGAGACTTCATGAGAATTCATGGATTAATTCAGCAGTCATTCAGCAGTTAAATGTTTAGCTTGTCTTGTTATTGAATCATTTCACAAGAACTCAAACTTATCTAGTGTCCACTACAACAAGTTAGGTCATTTATGCAAGTTATGAAATCATTGGACAAATTATTAAATAGTTTTTTACCAGATCCAGTCTAACTTTGGCAACTACGCATATTACTTTTTTACTACAGATTTAAATATCAGCTCAATTCGTGATGGGATAAATAAATTGAAAAGGGAGTTTTAAAGTGAAACAAAAGTCATGGTTTTCGACCTATGTACCTATGGAGTTACTAAAGCATAACCATCATAACTAACTACAATTAAGAATATCACGCCAGTCATTTACTAGGAAAACCTTGTTGAACACACATCTTAATTTCATGGGCTGCGCCCTACTATTAGAATGTGGTAATCTGGCCATACTTGCTCACCAAATGAAAATATATTTCCATATAACATATTCCTACACTTGCCAATAGGATATGGCCATGCTATATTTTGTATCAAAACTCAACTTATGTAACATATTTTGGCCTTTGTTTACTAAACTAGTCCTCTTTCTGGCAAAATAACATGTTTGTTTGAAACTTTTCATTGGTTCTGTGTATGCCGGCCTCCCTTAATGCGTCACTTTGGTCTAGGTTACCTCACAGAACTGCGCATGCACTTATTGGTCGCACTGGTTAACGTGTCAGTCCTCGGTCTTTTGGAGAAATGATCGGAATCTCCCACTTTTAAAACACATTCCGAGAAAACTACTGGCGTCATATTATTGATGTCAGTTGGATGTGGTTAGTTTTTATTATGCCTTTTACTAGATTTAGGTGCATAGCCCCAAAACCACAACTTTTGTTTCACTTTAAATTAATTTTTATAACCATCTTAACTGATACATGTTCAGAAATAAATTTTGGAACAATTTGATAAATTGAAAATTTTTAATCACCTCAGATAATTAATTATTAATAATTTTAAGAAAAAAATTCATGATGACTTGGATTTATCATACTGCTGCATTCCAGGCACATATTATAATACAGACAGTCTACTTTTTACTATTACTAATTCATTAATTCTAATCTATTACTATTACTATTACCAGGATATCTATTACTATTACTATTACTGGGTCATTATTACTATTGCTTGATGTCAATTAAAACATTTTTTATGGGTCTGTGAACCCTAGAATTGCCTATGAACTCAGTCTTTGTAGTACTAACTAAACATACATTTGTACACCATTTAAAGATCTGAGGTGAGAACATTTGTCCAAATTTGAACAAAGGGTCTGTGTAGCAATGTTACCATGTGGCAATTGACAATATGTAAAAATAACTCAGAAGTTCTGCTCAAATCAATGCTTACTTTGAATTCAATACAGACTGCAGTTCCTGCTTTAAGATAACATTTGTTGTCTGTCTGAACATATCTAAAACATTGCTCTTTGCATGTGTTAGGAATGTGTGAAGCCATAGCCACCCCAATGGGGCATCTCAACAATTAAATAATTGGCTTGCTACTCCTGCATTGTTTTACTGAGCAGGTTGTCCCTCGTTCTGATGCTGACTTTTGCGCGTCCCTGTTCACGATTATGCTTAATGATTCTGTTTTTTGCGCCTCTGAGCTCAGGTTCCTGAGGATATAGGCGCCATAGAAGTTAATTATTATTATCATTACTTTTGAAAAAAATCTCATATATTACTATTACAAAAAAAACGTCTATTACCTATTACAATTACTGTTACATATTACTATTACCCCATGCCTGCTGCGGTCTCTTCTTAAAGATAAAAAACAAAAGGTACAAACCTGTAGATCAGAAGAGCCAATCCACAACAGTTGGTTGTCGGTAAAGAGGGCCAGATACTTATTGTTGAATGACACAGAAATGGCCAAGAAACGTGATGCTGGACTCATCATCTTTGGTGTCTACAAACCAATGACAGTGACACAATTTACTTGGGTGACACATCTGGCTAACGGTAAATTGTGTCAACACTCACATTTCAAATCAGGATCAGTCAGTGTTTCCATATTTTTGCTTTCCTCAATGGTTGTATCAGGATTCAGGAAGAACCTGTGCTGAAGATTGTCAAATTAATATTTGGCATAATAGGGGTATGAATATTTGACATAATATGGGTCTGAATATTTGGCATAAAAGGAGAATGAATAGTTGGCATAATAGGGGTATGAATATTTGGCATAATAGGAGTATGAATAATTGGTATAATAGGAGAATGAATATTTGGCATAATAGGAGAATGAATATTTGGCATAATATGAGTAGTGGAGTAATATGAATAGTTGGCATAATAGAGGTATGAATATTTGGCATAATATGAGTATGAATATTTGGCATAATATGATTATGACTATTTGGTATAATATGAGTACGAATATTTGGCATAATAGGAGTATGAATATTTGGTATAATATGAGAATGAATAATTGACATAATAGGAGAATTAATATTTGGCATAATAGGACTTTGAATATTTGGCAAAATAGGAGTATGCATATTTGGCATAATACATGAATGGGATGAATATTTGGCATTACACGGGGATGAATATTTGGCATAACAGGGTTATGAATATTTGGCATAACAGGGTAATGAATATTTGGCATAACAGGGTAATAAATATTTCACATAACAGGGTACTGAATATTTATCATCATGAGTATGAATATTTGGTATCACAGGTATGAAATTACTATGAATATTTGGCATCATAGGTATGAAATTATTATGAATACTTGGCGTAACAGGTATGAAATTACTATGAATATTTGGCATCACGGTATGAATATTTTGTATCATGCGGAGTGTCAACAAGAATAATATCAGTATTTTTTTAATTCAAATCATAGAAATATTAAAATATGTCTAATTGAAAGATATATACAATTCCAAGACATTACCACTTGGTCACATTTGCCACTTTGGTCCAGTAGAAACAACTCGGCCTGGTTTGCCATCAGAGCTAGTGAACTCTGATCTCGGTTCATGATGGTCCAACAGCTTGGGGCAGCCTCCATGCCTGTGTAATCATACAACCAGTGTCCAGTATTTGATCACCAAATCTCAATGAGTTACGATGACAGTTAGGATGACAATTATAGTGGCAGTTAGGATGCCAGTTAAGATGACAGGGTGGCAGTTAGAGTGACAGTTATGATGACGGTTAGGATGACAGTTATGAGACAGTTAAAGTTAAAACGTCTGATCATTTTAATCATAAACCTATGTTATATTGTAATGTAAACAGTATCTAATTTACCATCTTGACCGCCGAAATGTATTTTAATTAATCACAATTTATAAATATAATTGGTCGTTATCTGTTTATGCATGCTGACCGTGCTGTTCAGTCCATTCGTGAACAACTGTAGATAATTTCTGATACCTGTGGACAGGGTCAGGCGTTCACGGGATCACGTGATGGGTATGTGTTTTTAACACACATAGAATTACAATATTTATTCCAGGATACCTCACATTAAAATGTATTCACCATCTGGTGACTAAATATATTCCATATCAGGTAGCATCCATTCTTTCTGTGATTTAACAAAGGATGCAATCTTTTATTAATCAAATGTGCATAATATTATTTACACACTACAGATATGAACACCAATGAACCAAGAAGTGCAAAATTAATCGAGGAGGCAGGTTTAAATCTAAACATGAGTGTCGCCATCTAGAATGAGTGTCGCCATCTAGTGGTAGTCTTCTGAAGAAGATTGCTGATAGCAGTCGAAACGTCACGGAAAAAAAGGTAAACAGACTGTGAAATTAGTCAAAATATTACTCCTTTGATCCATCTTCAGTCATAAATTATGAAGATGATAGTAAGTGTACATACCAGGGATGACTTGCAGTCGACGTATGCGTACATCGTCAATGTTATTGACAACAAACAGTCGGTATGTTGTGGTGAGAACAGCAATGCCGGTGCCTTGGTAACTGTTGTAAACCTGGCACTCTGTCACACCCACATCCTTTGCATCCTGTGCAACACATGACATAAATTGTATCATCACTTGTAAGAAACATGCATCACTTTCAGTCAACATTCAAAACTATTCAAGATTTCTTTTGCCAGCCATGTAGCAGACAGGTCAAAATTCAATATTTTATGAATTTTTAATATAACAAAAAAGACTGTAAATAGCTTTAACTATTGGTATGACCAGCCAAGATTTATGGAAGGTTTTACCCACACACAATGTCACACAAGGATGCTGTGAACCGGTTTCAACATTCAATGGCAGCAACATTTGACTAACATTGATCTCTACTGCAGAATCAGCAAAGTTACCGACAGGATAAGGGAAAGGAGGCCAAGATTTACTGGGCAGTGCTGCAGATGCAATGATGAAATGACGTCAGGGACCATCATGTGGCAACTAGCACATGGAAGAACAAGCCGAGGCAGACCTGCCTTAATATTTATCAACTATCTAAGGGAAGATGTGGGACTGGATTTTGGAGAGCTAAAAGCGGCAATGAGGGACGGAGGCATCTGGAGACAGATGGTTGGAACCAGCAGAGTTCGAATCTAGTGGCCGACATGAATAGAACTGAATTGACAACAAACCTGTCCCATGCCGAAGTGCCGCTTAATGTTGCCAAAGATGTCATAGACAAGCACTTGGCCATCATCTTGTACGCACAGCAGGTCCTCTCTACTCGACCACGCCAGGTGAATCACAGTACCACTTTCCCACTGCACAAACAACAAACACATAATGATTACTGTTAGTATGTAAATGTAATACTGCACAGTATTTGATCCACAGGACAGCTCAAAGTACTTTACACTCCACCCCTGGCAGACCTGTTCATTCCATCATTAACTCTACATCAGCCATTCTGCAACTACTGTGTAAAGACTATTCTTTCACAGACATCCACCAATGTTTATAGCCAGGTACTCATTTATACAGCTGGGTGAACTGGAGCAACGTTGGTGACAGAAATGTTTCAAAAAGTTTCAATGGGGCATAAGGTGGATTCCTGGTCTTCTCGATTGACAGCCCAGCATGCAACATAATCTTGATATTTGCAGAGAACATTCAAATTAAACAGATAATTAGATTAAACAATTGTGGTTCATTAAAAATATTTTGTTCACTCAAGATGTTAGGATAGATATAGATTGTTGTGAAACCTGATTTTACTTTGATTATACTCACTTACAATCAGCCTATGTACCCTTAAAAATACGAATAACAGGGATCATATGTGTGCTCTTTCTCCTTGTTCCCTGCTGTACAGGGGTGAGGGTCAGGTAAAGTATTGTCGAGCCACTCTTTCTGTTCTTTCTTTCCATAGTTTTCTATCCGCCGCCCCCTCTCTCCATCTTTCATCCTCCCCCGATCTTCTCATGTCCCTCCTCATGCAGTCCTCCCATTTCAGCTGTGGCCCTCCCCTTTTCCTGCGTCATTGATGTTTTTCCACCTCTGCTCTCTTTGCTAGTTTGCTTGCATCCATTCTTACCAAGTGACCTGCCCATCTCAGTTGGGCAATCTCCTGTTGTTGTTCTGTCAACGCCACTGACTCCAGACCATACAGGCATGCTGGTGTAACACATGTTCTCAGGACTTTCCCTTTCAACTTTTTTTTTATTTTTCTGTCCAACATGATTCCCTCTACCTTTCTCCAAGCATTCACCCCCATTTGTGTCTGACGTCGCACTTCTGCCTCTGAATGTCCATCCTCTGTAACCATTCCTCCAAGGAACACAAAGCCATCCACTTGCTTGATCTCCTTACCATCCAACCTGGTGTCCAATCCACATCACTTCTGTCTTCTTCAGGCTCATTCTCAGTAAGTGCTTCTCAAACACATCCTTCCATTCATCCAACACTTCCTGTAGTTCTTGTTTGCTATCTGCTATTGTGGCCAGATCGTCTGCATACACCTTCTTCCTGAGAACATCCTTCCTTAACTCCACTTTCTCCTCTACATATGATGGTAATTCCAAATCGATGTTATTTCTTTCCTGATTCAGTAGCTCCTTGAAGTAGCTTTCCCAGACCTTCAGCACTGCCTCTTGTTCTGTCACTAACTTCCCATTTCTATCCTTCATCACCATCCCACCCTTCACGTCCTTACTATTCTCATCCCTGTCTCGGGCCATTTTGTATATCATCTTCTTTCCACCATCCTCATCTAGCTTGCTATATACGTCTGCTTCCACATCTCTCCTTGCCTTATCAACAGCTCTCTTTGCTGCTCTCTTCTCCTGCCCGTATGTGTGTATCATCCTTGAATCTGGTTGATTTCCTCTCTCCTTGGTCTTTTTAATTTCTTTCCAGGCTTTCTTCTCTTCACATACTGCCTCTGCAACCTCACTTGTCCACAATCCTTGGTCACTACATCTTGATACTCCGCCTTTCCCAATGTTCTTCCACATAACTCCTCTGCAGCTCCCACAAATGCTTCTTGGTACTTTTTCCATTCTTCCTCCAAACCACCAACTTCTTCACTGAGCTCTTCATACTTAACCGTCACCCGCTCCTTGTATTCAACAACGACGTCGTCTTTGCACCTCCACCACTTAATAGTCCTGCGACCCACAGTCTTAGTTTGTCTCTTCTTCTGCATACACATAACGAACACCACTGGCTTGTGCTGTGTCATGATATTCTCCTATGGGATCATATGTGACACTAGTATAAAATTCCACCATCCTTATATGTTATTTGTACTGATAATGTCTCATCGACTCTCATAAACCAGATATCTACCTTGAAGTGTGCGATGTCTCTGCCTGCAGATGTGTAAATGTTGATGAATGGCTTTGTAGTGACACGTTGTGCCTTTGGTACGTTCTTATCATTTCGCATCAGTGCTGGAACATAGTGTAGGAGAATATTAAAACATGTCCGATGATACAACTGTGAATTTGTCATTTTGTCAAATTAATAAGGTTGATAATTTTATACATACACACACACACACTCACATTATAATACAAAATTGTAAACGCCAGAATTTACCAGAACATGGCAGTGTTTATCCGTGCAGCATATTTGTGCACGATAATGTGTAAGTTGACATGGTAAAAAATTAGGTATTGAAAGAATATACCCAAGCTGTGTTTGGTAACTTTTCTTCCTCCATTCTGTAGTTGAAACACAGCACAACTTATGGCTGAAATCCGGTGTGAACTCAAACATTTATGAATATGAAAAATGGTATAAGGCCAACAAAATCCTGCATGTGTCCTGAATTTTTCGTGTAACTCCTGCATCGTACATAGTATCTTGTATATGTGCTAGATACTCACCGATGGGGCCACCGTATGGGGCTACAGCTATAAGGAACTTTTCTGGGTCAACATCTACACTCCACTCCATGGAGTATAGCTCTTGCTTCCTGCAATTCAATAAGAGTAGTTTGCATAACAGAATAATTGGGGAATATGCATCACATATGTTAACCTCATTCCCAATTATGACTTGGAATTATGTGTCACAAAACTTTATTCCATACTCAACCAAAAAAAAGGTAAAGGTACGTTCTGATATGGCACAGTATCCAGTTGTTGGAACTGCTCAAAACGCTTTACACTTCACCCCCTGGCAGACCTGTTCATTCCAACGCCATCTCGACTCCTCTGGGAAGCATTCAGCCATGCTACAATTACTGCACATTACTGCATGGGCTGCTGTTTATTTGCAAAATGCATTAAACGCCAAATAAATAAATTACTTAAGAGTGGTTTTGTGCTGCCATCTGTTGGTAGTGGCAGAGGTAAAAGAAAAACACATTATATCCATGCTATGGACCAGTTTTCACGTACATTGCGTAATAACATGTCACCCAAAACACAATTTATGCACAAAATGGATTAACATGTCTGTAAATAAATGCCTTGTACTTGCTGCTACACTGTTTATGTGAATGTATACATACAAACAAAAAATTACACATGCAAGTTATAGAAGATGTTGGATACATTTAAATTTTATTTAAATACTGCAGGAAGTGTATGATGAGCACTTCATCTTCTTCATCCATTGACATGAATGGTCGAATTGGTGCCATTTCTACATAATCTTTGCCAGCCTGGTCTGTCGTCTGCTGCGTGTAGTATGGTTAGTTTGTTTGGTCCACTCCTGAATGTTATTCAGCCAGTTTTTCTTCTGGCGACCCCGTCTTCTCTTAACTTGTAGGATGGTTTTTGATTTGTTGTTGTTGTATGAGGTGATGTGGCTCAATAAGCACTTGTGTTATTATATCCGGACATGCCAAGGAACATTTTAAGAATATTATGCTAAGTAAGATACAACGTATGTATCGAGCCTTCACAAGTACAATTCCACTATAGCTGTGCAGCCCCAGGTTGTATTATGACGTACCACTGTATGTGGCCTCCTACAGGGGTGCTCTCCTTGACCACACCCCCTTTGGCTTTCCAGACCTGAGGCTGAGCTGGGGTAACGCATTCAGTTAGGGTTAACATTGCAAACCCCTCAAGTTTCAAGTAGTTATACTCCAAACAGCCCAATCTTGAGCTAACGCAGGAGTTTGGACCGACGGCTTTCAGTGTCTCTTCCGAAAGACACGGTCACGGGCAAGTGGGGTGAACGAAATTGTCCAAGCTTCGAAACGGCAGAGGTGGAATCGAACCACCATCCTCTCGATCGACATGCGGGTGCTCTAACCATTAGACCACCGCTCCCCACAAACGCAACTAAGGCTACGTGACTATCCTAGTTATACAATGTTGCAGAAAATTAAAGAAACCGTCACCCGTCAATGACAGCGCCAGTGGGACAGTGCCAGTGGCCTGATTGGGCGATATTTAGGGATTATCGCGTTTACTTCCTGAATGCCGACAGTTCTATGAGTTGCTGTTTACGCAACGATATGTCCCAAAGAAAAAACACATATATTAATCAACGATTGAGTTTAAAGAGTGTCACCTGTAGAAAACGTCACCCAGAGGGTTCCAATCTTCCGTCAACGCCATTTTTGGCCGATCGATTTTTGACAGCAAACTAGTTCGACAGCATTCGCCAGGTGGCACCACGGTAGTTAATTGGGTCTCAAGTCTCAAGTGGTTACACTTCAAACAACCTATCCTGAGCTAACGCAGGAGTTTGTGGGGGTCTGTGCGCATGCGCTGTGAGTGGTACATACAACTAAAAGACTAGTATCTTTAATGTTGCTGAAAGGGTTTGTATCTGATAGTTTTATTTATTTTATGTGTAGGATATCAGATAAAAATTTGTTAATAGGTTGGTTATGTGTATGGATATTGTCGCTGTCTTACCACATGCACACATAGACAATCTCCATACCCACACCATGGAAGAAGTTTACGCTGAGCACTGTGTTTTAAAGGCAGTTTAGGTGAGGAGGTGTGGTGAAAGGGAGTTCCATGATAGCTTCTTGAAATGATTTGGGGCTTTTTATGCTAGTAATTTTTGGTGGGATCATATTCCATATGCGAATTGCTCGGGGATAAAATGAAAAGACCGCGGGGTCTTCCATCCACAGTGCGTCTTCCTGTATCGAATAAGGATCGAGTGAGTCCGATTCACACCGGACTGCACTGTCCACGCCTTTCCCTGCTGCGTCGCGTAACCAGATTTTGTCTTTTTGGCTTTCCGTTCTCCATTCACCTCCTCTTTTTTGTCTTCCCTAGTTCTTAAGTTTAAGTTTTATTCCTTCATCTCAAGATTTAACAATTCATCTGCTTTATTCCGTAGTCGACAATCCTCAATCCACAATTCACACAAACTGCACCCACCTCCTTATTATCTCCCTCTCTCTCCCTCCCTCGTTCTTTCTTTCTCTCCAACTAACCATATCGCCCTTTGTCCATATCTGCCTATCTCCCGCTCTCCTTCTCTCCGCCTCCTCGTCCTCCCTCCCTCCCCATCTCTCTCTCTCCCTCTCTCCCTCTCACCCTCTCTCACCTCTCTCCCACTCTCTCCCTCTATATCCATCTCTCCATCTCTCACCCTCTCACAGTCTCCACCCCATCGTCCCTCACCCCATCTCCCCTCTCCCCCCGCCATCTCTCTCTCTCTCTCTCTCTCTCTCTCTCGATCGCTCGCTTG
The DNA here is from genome assembly GCA_033239005.1 of Lamellibrachia satsuma. Taxonomy (NCBI): domain Eukaryota; kingdom Metazoa; phylum Annelida; class Polychaeta; order Sabellida; family Siboglinidae; genus Lamellibrachia; species Lamellibrachia satsuma. The sequence goes on along the minus strand of BSQZ01000036.1, from coordinate 5,272,546 downwards.
CTGGCTCCTTGCTGTCCCCTTTTGATTAAGCTGACCTTTCATGCCGACCACCGCCACCACCGTCATGACGAATAGCGATGAACTAAGTGCACTTGCCTATAACGAAACTCCGATATTCCATGTGTGTGTACCGTGTATGTGTATATAAAACGTCACACGCTAATCTTCACAACGCTATAGACAAAACAAATGCGCTACGCTGTTCTTCGTATTTCACAAAGCAACAATGAATTTTATGAAATAAAGACAAAGTGCGTTAGCAGAGTCGTGAAAGACGAAGATCGATACCCGACTTGTTGACTCTGGGGGTGACCTATACCTTAGCGGTTATTGACTCTGGGGGTGACCCATACCTTAGCGGTTGTTGACTTTGGGGTGACCCCATACCTTAGCTGTTATTGACTCTGGGGGTGACCCATACCTTAGCGGTTATTGACTCTGGGGGTGATCCCATACCTTAGCGGTTATTGACTCTGGGGGTGACCCCATACCTTAGCGGTTGTTGACTCTGGGGGTGACTCATACCTTAGCGGTTATTGACTCTGGGGGTGACCCCATACCTTAGCAGTTATTGACTCTGGGGTGACCCATACCTTAGCGGTTATTGACTCTGGGGGTGACCCATACCTTAGCGGTTGTTGACTCTGGGGGTGACTCATACCTTAGCGGTTATTGACTCTGGGGGTGACCCCATACCGTAGCGGTTGTTGACTCTGGGGGTGACCCCATACCTCAGCGGTTATTGACTCTGGGGGTGACCCATACTTTAGCGGTTGTTGACTGTGGGGGTGACCCATACCTTAGCGGTTGTTGACTCTGGGGGTGACTCATACCTTAGCGGTTATTGACTCTGGGGGTGACCCATACCTCAGCGGTTATTGACTCTGGGGGTGACCCATACCTTAGCGGTTATTGACTCTGGGGGTGACCCATACCTTAGCGGTTATTGACTCTGGGGGTGACCCATACCTCAGCGGTTGTTGACTCTGGGGGTGACCCATACCTTAGCGGTTGTTGGCTCTGGGGGTGACCCATACCTTAGCGGTTATTGACTCTGGGGGTGACCCCATGCCTTAGCAGTTGTTGACTCTGGGGGTGACCCATACCTTAGCGGTTACTCAACTATGTTTGAGCATACGCATTCACACACTGCGCACAGAAACATCTACGCACAAGAAAATACAGCGTACGACGACAGGCAAAACATACAGCACGAATTACAGCATAAACAACACACCAGACATTAACCGTAAGTAGAGACTGTACACGTTAACCGTAAGTAGAGACTGTACACGTTAACCGTAAGTAGAGACTGTACACGTTAACCGTAAGTAGAGACTGTACACGTTAACCGTAAGTAGAGACTGTACACGTTAACCGTAAGTAGAGACTGTACACGTTAACCATAAGTAGAGACTGTACACGTTAACCCTAAGTAGAGACTGTACACGTTAACCGTAAGTAGAGACTGTACACGTTAACCGTAAGTAGAGACTGTACACGTTAACCGTAAGTAGAGACTGTACACGTTAACCGTAAGTAGAGACTGTACACGTTAACCCTAACTAGAGACTGTACACGTTAACCGTAAGTAGAGACTGTACACGTTAACCGTAAGTAGAGACTGTACACGTTAACCCTAACTAGAGACTGTACACGTTAACCGTAAGTAGAGACTGTACACGTTAACCGTAAGTAGAGACTGTACACGTTAACCGTAAGTAGAGACTGTACACGTTCTGCTGAACAAACAAAGAGTGGCATCCAACTACTTTCAACCAAATTAATTGCCAACTGTTCTAGATAACATTATGTGATCGTACATCAGATTCGATTGTACATCTGTTGAACTTCCCCAAACACAAATGAGCTGTTTGAGCTTTTTGGCAGCACCGAAGTCCGATAAAATCTTGTCAAGATTAATCCGCGATTAGTTTCAACGTGACAAAGACCGCGCTCCTCTACATTTACTAATCATCAAAGTCAGATATGTGCGAAGCAATACCTCCACATTAGTGTAAACATCCCCGAAATGTTTATTTATCAACATCTGATGCGTCGCCTCTGTTGAGACTTCGTGCTCCAGGTCACCTTAAGAGCTTCTGCAACTAGTCCACCGAACTGGATTACTTCATTCCCTTAATGTTGACACTATAAGCGGCTGATCAGATCATGATTTATTTGGGGGGGGGGGGGACTTTTTGTGGGCGGGGGGCTGGTACCAGTGTGCCACGTGTGTGCTATGGTTAATACAGAACTGAATAAAAAATCTATATTTTGGCGCATGTTGAAAGTAAGTTGCTATATGCGGTGCAATTGTAGACAGATATGCGTGTTACCCAGTGGAAAACTATTTTCAGCTAATTGACAACGTAGATTAGTTGCATTTAAAAATAACAAGAGTACAAAAACCATCTTGCCCCATCCCTGGGGCAAGACGGCCCTCTACCTGGGGCAAGACGGTCAATAGCTCCCTCACCCGTGGTTTTCGCTCATATGAACGAACCACCGCCTACACATAAACTATATACATGCAGATGATATGATAGCAATATATTAGATTATTATGGTTGTTAAGTTTAAATTGCAATTAACATATAATATACACTTGCAATCCATACATAATACAATATTGGCTTATTAATATTCGATCACAACTGCAGCCTACAGGCTAGCAACACATAAATTATGCAACGTTCATATTATATTAAATTTATTAAACATAATTGGTCATGTGTAATACATTGTATACATTGTGGCCATGTACGCGGGATAAGACATAGGAACCGTCTGGCCCCACATGCACTAAGTGTGTCTTACCATAATGTATACAAAACAACATAATATTGCCCATTTCGTATTGTTTGACCGGTCAACTGATTAATACTATTATTATGTCACCAATTAAGTTCACTATTCATATCGTTTTATAGTGAGTTGCACCATTTTACTATTGCCATAATGTTAGATCAGAGCGTATACTAGTGCATATAAAAGTATAAAAAAACACTGATTTAATTACGTCTGTCTCGTGTTGCTGAGTGTTCGGGGTGGGTATCCGATAGATGCTAGCTTCATTTTGCTCCAAATTTTGGGACTTTCAGAATTTTATATTTTGCGTATGTGCTGGGGCCGTCTTACCTCCAGGGGCCGTTTTGCCCCGGGTTACCCAATACACTCAAAATAATTATGAAACCCGGAGTATGTGATAGAACAATCGTCTGTAGATTCATCTCCAATCGTTGGCCTTCGTATTTTTGTACTGGACCGCTTCCGACCACTGATTTGTGGAGGCGACCTCTTGTGGTGTCACATAGTGATTGCACAGTGGCGTATTAGCGCTGCGAACATTTCCTGAAAATGTGCACTGGGGCACGACCTTTCGTGACGTAATGTGCACTGGGGTACAACCTTTCATGACGTAATGTGCACTGGGGCACGACCTTTCGTGACGTAATGTGCACTGGGGCACGACCTTTCATAACGTAATGTGCACTGGGGCACGACCTTTCATAACGTAATGTGCATTTTATTCACTGCGCTAAATTAGATGTTGCATTAATTTGTAGTTAATATATACAAAATATGTTATTTTTGACCCAAAATTACACTGCTGGCTGAAACCTTTAACAGCACACGTTAACGCGACGTGATGCAAGGAGACTTGTGTGCGGAAGAGAGGCACAGCACCTGCAAACGACGGACGGACCAATATGATCTCAGGGCCTGGTGACCGCGCAACTATCAATCAGAACAACTTCTGTGAATGAGCATAGCTGAAACGTATGCCTCTGTGAGTAACATGACAGGTCCCGCTGATGAATCGTCCCGTAGACGGTTCCGTCAAGTCCGGCAGCGCCAACTGCTCAGAGATGCATATTAATCTAAGCGCTTCCGGCCGTCGTGACTTCTTTGAACAACAAACCACAATATGCGTGTATGTGTGTATGTATGTGTGTATGTGTGTGTGTGCGTGCGTGCGTGCGTGCGTGAGTGCTTGCGTGCTTGCGTGCGTGCGTGCGTGCGTGCGTGCGTGCGTGCGTGCGTGCGTGCGTGCGTGCGTGCGTGCGTGCGTGCGTGCGTGCGTGCGTGTGTGCCAACGTCCTAACTGAAGTTACGACAACCAGCATCGCAGCAACGCTTGTCCAGAACCAACTCCGCTGGATGGGCCACTGTGTAATAATGCCCGCCTCACCTGACAAATACTCTTTCCTCAATTAAGTAATGGCCAGAGAACTCGCGACAGCCAGAGAAGACGATTCAAAGACACACTGACGACTTACCTAATCAGCTGTATCAACATGACAATTTGGAAGAGATACGGGCGTTTCATATTATACTCATTTTGGATCCAGCGGTTGTCCACTTTATTTCAGCCGGATTTTTTCATCAAATTGTAATGAGTTGTCGAGGCACCGCGGTGTGGCGGCCTCCTGCACTTGTTCCTCAGATGAGGACATTTCTAATATACAAACTTGGGGCACTGCCACTAGTACCGCCACTTGTCACCAGGCGTTCCGAATGGCTCCCTCCATCCCGCCTTGTCAGCGCACTTTCGGGGGGAGAATTTCAACTTGTCAGCAGCTATTGTCAAGCGCGTAGGTTGGCAAACCAGTGTAAGAGACAACTGCCTTAAGCAGCAGCCCACAGTAAAGACGGTTATTCTCTGTGAAAAGCAGAATATCGCCTTGAGAAGCCACCGCCATGACACCAGTCACCACGACACGGATGAGAATCACGACGATGTTAACTGGTCCTGAAGGCACATTTGATAACACAAAAGAATGACGCTTGGTAGGCCTCGAAGATAATACTTATACAGGACGAAATTATTGCCACCGTCAGGGAGCAAATCCAGCAAAAGATCATAGCTGAAATGCGAAAGGTGGTTTTTATTCCATTAGCGCTGACGAGGCCGGTGACATATCGAACAAAGAATACCTAAGATTTGACCTGAAAGATGATCGAAAAGCAGAGGATTCGTGAGGAATTCTCTTGTGTTTCTCTTGTGTTTCTCTTGTGTTTCTGTGGAGTTACATGCACAGC